>CM060948.1:267980599-268195599 GCA_030765055.1 Mantis religiosa
GTACGTTGTGGAAATTAGTAATTCCATCTCTTCCAAACGTTGCCTGGTCTGTAAACAAAACTGACGAGATCAACAATGGATTGGTTGTTTGTGCTACAAACCATCAGCAAAAGTTATCCCATGGTGGATAATCGGCAGGCGAAAGGCCCCGCTGATATGAACGCAGGAGCTGCTCGTGAAGTACCCTCCATGCTATCACGTGTGATGTACCAGATGCCACAGCCAATTGTCTTGTACTCATATCTGGATCGTCTTCGCCACACTTTAACATCTGATCTTCGCGTTCCGGCGTACGAACAACTCTTGGTCTTCCTCGATCAATAGTCCGTGGTGCAACGGTTCCTGTCTCAGCAAGGCGACGATAAACTGCCACAATGGTTGGATGACTCGTTTGTCTTTGGTCTGGAAATTCCATCTGATAGAGCCGTGCAGCCTCGCGTCCATTACCATTCGCGCGACCATACATAAAAATCATGTCTGCCTGTTCATGAAAGGAATATCCAGCCATGGTAGAACGAAACACGTGCAGTTAACTCACTACATGTACACAATTGAAACGTTGAAGACAGACTGATAACAAATGACAAACGTAGACAAGTCTCTCTGACAACACTTCGCCATCTACCGTATGTAGTACAATAGGTCAAAGCCTTCTATGAGTGCACAGAGAAATGAAGTTTTGAGTTTGGACCCCGAAGGCTGTTGAATTCACTCTTTCATTGTGACTGGAATAACGCGAAAACCAAGGATTATGGGACATATGTTCATATGAACCTTTTTACTTCTTTTGATGTGAGGAACCCATACCTGAAGTTTGTAAATATAATAATATACATATGCATATAAATAAATACATATAATAATATACAAATAAAATAATATACATATATGATGTAATTTTCTTTGAGTGTAGGAATATCTTTTCCCCATTAATGTGAAGTCAAATGATACTAAATGTGTATTTACTTTCTGCAGAAGACTAAGTTAGTTAATCCTTTTACAAATACTATTAGGAACGTCTCATCAAAGTACGTCTCTGGTTGTGATATTTGGTTCTAATAAATAAAGTTGTTCTGCTTAAACTACGGTGTATGATCCTTGTTTTCATGAACATGTATACAGTATGTAGTAATTATGATTTAACAATTAAGACACAGCAAAATAAAAGCGAATCTATTTCGAATCCTACGATACAGTTGCAATTGCTATACCAATGTCAACATATTCGAATAACGTTCAGGTAAATGGTTCCATAATTTTAAATTAGTATTATTATTCCAGATCATATATATGTCCTTTCCAAAAAGATAACTTGTCGAATTGGGAGCGTGGAAGCTTCATACTCGGCAGCTTCATCCTCTATTTTATACCTGTTAAGCGTTTCTCCCTTATGTGAAAATGGTGCACCCTCTATGTCATTACAGAATATTCAGGGTTTAACGTTTTACTTAATACTGACTACTACAGTCCATAATTGTTCCAAAGCCAAAAGAAGGCTTAGGCTATGCAGAATTTCCAGAACTTAGAAAAGTGTCGGGGGAAGTCTAGGATATCAGACGTTCCTTTGATATTTTACATAATTTCACATGAATGAATATCAGAGAAATAATTTTAATTTATTAGAATTAGCCGGATCTGCACTAAATTAATATTATAATGGGAAAAACATGATTAGCCATAAGATCTTCTATATCATGCAGGTACAGTAATTTTACAAATTACTGGAAATGAATACAAAAATCCTTGAGAATGGTATTGCCATTTCTGAATAATTCTAGAACTGCAATAATTAGATGCAAGGAATGAATATTATGAGAAAGAGACTCTTACAGCTGCTAAATTATGTTAATTGTTATCACATACATTTTATAAACAAGAATTGCAGGGGGGAATTTGTAAACTTTGAATGCCAATTTATTCAACTGATATAAATAACTGTTGAAAACTTCCATCTAGGAAAATTGTAGAGAAAGAGAAAATCTATCACGTTCATCAGATGTATATTCCATTTAGCCTCTAATTGTTTTGCATACATCAAATAGTACTTAAAATGCTACCGGAAGTGGAAACTTTAAGTGGCCCAAAGCATGTAACTGTGCAGTCTAGTCTTTGTTTCTTCAAGTCTAAAAATATTGCTGGTATTAATTCCAATAACACTTTTAAAATAATTAATATAACTTGTTAACAGAAATAAGCTCATAAAGACTTTTTAGTTAACTGATGGAAATTAATCATTTCTTCACACTAGCCATATATAGGCTAAGATTTTTTTATAGATAGAGTCAACATGAAAAATTCAATTCCATGGCCAGGATTTGAACCATGGATCTCCTGGTTTCCGTCCAGTCGCTCTAACCCATTGAGCTACCATGGCCAACGTGCCGTCCTGACATTAAATTCTCCATTTGACTCATATATTTCCCCTTAGACCACTAGGGGCTCTCGCATCCGAAATACACCGTTTGTGGCGACTTATTATCGTAAGTACCTGAGTCCCAGGCTTCATCATTTAACTCTTATTATTTGAGTTAATTGATGGAAATTAATAATTTGTTCACTCTAGCTGTATATAGACTAAGATTTCTTTATACGTGTTATATGGGTTAGAGCGACTAGACGGAAACCAGGAGATCCGTGGTTCAAATCCTGACCATGGCATTGAAATTTTCATGTTGACTCTATCAAAAATCATAGCCTATATATGGCGAGTGTGAAGAAATGATTAATTTCCATCGATTAACTAAAATAATAAGAGTTAAATGATGAAGCCTGAAACTCAAGTACTTACGATAGTATGTCGCCACAAACGGTATATCTCGGATGCGAGAGCCCCTAGTGGTCTACCGGGAAAATAAATGAGTCAAATGGAGAATTTAATGTCAGGACTGCACGTTACCGATGGTAGCACAACGGGTTAAAGCGACTGGACGGAAACCAGGAGATCCGTGATTAAAATCCCGGCCATGGCATTGAATTTTTCATGTTGACTCTATCTAACATAAATACATATTTCAGGAGAAATTTTGAGTTGTTTAAAATATAAGCGACACCAGAGAAACAACTTCTGCGGACGCTTGCCGTGTATTTTATCCTCTCACTTGAATATTCTCTATTCAGTATTTCAAATGTCCAACAAAGTGTACTTTGAAAATGTTGCGTTTAAAAATGCATTACAACTTAATCAAGCGTGGCTCCAATTCTTGGAGGGCGACAAACAATACAAAGAATCCTTAGAGTATATTCATAGATATAGAGTGTATGTGACTTATTTAATATTGGATTACTATGGGTACTGATAGCATAATAGGAATGTAAGATTAATGCACAGCAATGTGCCGACATCTTTAGTTTTCCGTAGAGTTTTTCATTATTTAATGTTGGCATAAACTCATCATTTGTATTCCACAGCAACCCTGTAAGTTGTTTGAATTCAAGTCCAACAGACAGACGTATTAGTCTATGAACTAAAGTCAGACCATGGTGACTGCTGAAAGGAAAGGTGTAGGGAAATATTTCACCTGAGTGGCTGAAAGACATGCTTTGCAACGACCGCCAAAACCAGCCGTAGTTGAGTCGGTTTCCTATTGGTTTAATTTCAGAAGTCTGGCACTCAAGATTTGGTTTCAAATTCAGAAGCGAAGGAAAGCAGGAAAAAGGTAACACAAATATTAAGTGGAATGCTTGAATCGGGTAAGGCATAGTGTCTGATTTTGTATTTCCTTACCACCACAATCTGCTACACATTATTTTGATGCGATTCCATGCACTCTACATTGTATGTCTTAACAACAGGCTCCCGTATTCTAATTCCCAATCTACACGTTGTTTTAACATCGATAACTTAAAGTAAATGGTAAGCTTACCGAGGCAGTGAAATCCCTAAGATTCTGCAGCCCGTGTTGTCACTCCTTGGAACCGAACACCACACTTCGTTATCTGACATCACAGTGTGCAGCGATGCCTCGGTTTGATGGATCCGAGTCTTCTTAATCCTGGAAATAAAAGAGCAAATGTGCAACTCGTGGCCTATGAAACTCCTAATGACACTCACACCTCAAAGCGCAATCTCTCTCTAATAACACTCATATGATTATGATACCATTCACCATTAGTGGTGAATGTACACAAAGTAGTTTAACGCGTGGTTAGGGGCGTTAGAGGAAGAACTTTGTTCCTCTAAGCGAACAAGAGAAACAATTGCAAATTTATACGAGGGTCACTGATACTGAAAGTTTAGAAAAGCAAACTACGAAAGAGCCTCAAGCTTTCTTCCATTCCCAAATATGCCCGCCTCGGTAGCGTGGAGGTAGCGTGTCTGCCTCACGTTCAAGAGGTCCCGATTTCGAATCTCGGTTAGGGTGAGTTACCTGGATAAGGTTTTTCCGGGGTTTTCTCTTATCCTGAAAGACAATGTCGGGTAGCTCTAAGCTATATGGACCCTGGGCTCATTCGGGCATCATTTCACCCGTTCCATTCATCGTCCCATATGACTTAACGTTGGAGGACGTAAATTAAAAAAAAAAAAAATCCAGAATCATAATATCAAGGCGCTACAGGACTCATTTTGAGTTTCCATACTACGTTCTGACATTAAGTCGAGGAAGTATGTTATTCCCTCCAAAGCTTAGATAAGATATTTCACCAGAAATACACCCCTGAATTTCCCCTCAAAAGCAATTTTAGTAAAAGATCCACGTGTTTGTGTACGGCAGTGTGCGCACATCGGTATATCAATCAACATTAATAAGTTAACATCGAAAAGCAGTTAAATACCAAACTTGGTATTTAAATCCAACATGGTCTAAAAATAGGAATTCCATTCCAAACTATTATTTATATGGAAAATTGTTATTTTCTTAAGAATAGTTATAATATTTTTGATTATAACATTTTCATGACAATTGAAAAATGTACATCTTGAATTTTCTAGGAATAGCCTACAAAGCTTTTTTCTTCATTCAGAAGAAATTTTAAATAATTTTGTACGAGCTCCTGTCAGCCTTGAGGACATAAGTTGTGATATTAACACTAAGACGTAGAGCCCGAATTTCTAAGCGAAATGCTTAAAAATGCTTATATATGCTTTTTCGCTGAATTTCGGGGTTTGCTTGCTAATTGTATGCTTTTTAATTAAAATGGCTTATTTTATCGAAATCATGAAAATTTAAAAGTAAACTTTATCATTCAGATGGTTTGCATCGTCTCCTTGAAATAGGAGCCAACCTAGGAAACATAGGGGAGGTTTCTTTTTCCTGTAACAGGTGATAATTTAGAGGTTATATGAAACAGAGGCGAGATTTCTTGCCAGGGTTATACGAGGTTGATTTACACACCTCAGAAGTTGGGCATCTCACGTGCCAGTTTGCAGAACGACATGAGTTTTATATATATATATATATATAGCAACAGCAAAGGAAAGAGTAACAAAAGAAGTAAAGGATGTAGGGTAGTCTCGCTGGTAGGCAACTCCGGTAATGACAGTTGAAGCAGCTCGCTCGCTCGCTCGCTCGTCGTGCTGGCTGGCTGTGTTTAGCCAGAAGGTTTTTGCTGCGTGCCCACCCGTTAAGGGTTTTACCAACGTAGATCTTCTTGCCTCTAGCGTAAAGAAAGTGTACTTTCGTCGATTAAAGTTAAAATATTTCACGCAGTCCTTCCAAAATTGTCTTTACTTTCTTAGTTTTTACTCGATTAAAGCCTGTGTTGGTTAAAGGCTGTGCCATACTACGCAGAACATTTGAATGAGGTAAAACCAGTGTTGTACTCCTTAGATGCAGAAGATGCAAGCAACACTACCACAGCAAGATTTTTTTTTCCAATAGAGATCAAAGATAAGATAGAGTGCATCCATAACCATTTCTCCAAAATACCTGTTATTATAAAATAGATGTAAGCTCGAAATAATACCTTGAAACATTAACTTTCTTTGTTAGATGAAATTTCAAGGTTGTCTTCAGAGATTCTTGTAATGCTAAAATTGCCTTTGAGAAACTCAAATGGCACTGGGAGGTTATTTAAACCCAGGCAGGGCTAGTTTTTAACAATATTGAAATATAAATATACAAAAAATAAACATTGCAAGAAATTGAAATTTGGTATGATTATACTATAAGAGACTGTATAATGTTTACATTAAGTTCATACAGTTCCTTGCAAAGGGGCATAAGGCACTCTATGTATCCTGAAAAAAGTATTACAATCTATACTTCATGTCTAGATTCCTTGTAGAAAGCTATAGGCACCAATATTTTTCCTAAATAACATAAGACACAGTTTTATAATCTAAACTAAATAAAAAGCATACATGGTTTATGCTATGCACATGAAAAATTATTTAGTTGTGTTAAAAAAAGATAATATTTTTAAGGGATAGATTTATTTTCCCTCGATTTTATAAATCATATGAATATAAAAGTTATATTAATATGTTCAGAGAACTTTAAAAAATAAGCAAGAAAAATTTTGTATCAATACCTTTCATAGTTTTTGAGAAACATGCGCCTAAAGTATGAAAAATCAAGGTTTTGGGAAATCACGATCAAAGATTAAGCGCCATTCTTTTTAAATTATACATACTCTCAGAATATGCCTGCTCCATATTCCTGCTCACTTAGGTTTTCCTCATCTTTTCTTTTCCTTTTCTTACTTCTGGCTCTACTTTCAAGCAATTGAGCTGTTCTTTTCGCCTCTGAGAGTCAACGCACATCTTCTTTAGACATGCTGACCTCATATTTTCACCAACCTTTATACCCATTACTTTATGCCTACAACTGCACCCATCATTATAACAGATAACACTATCATATACACCAATTTTTAAAGTTTTTTGCCCAACATGCACATTTTTTGGAATTATTTCCCATATTATGTGACGAAAACTTTCATTTGGGTTTTGGGTGCAAAAACACGGCTAAAGAAGCCGGATGTTGATCATAGAGAAATAAACGAGTGAAGCAGCAGGAAGCAGAATGATGAAATTTAACACGTGTTTTTAAGTGGGTTAGTTCAGAAATTTCAAGCTTTGGAAGTATGCTGAGTGAAATGTGTATGCAGAAGATCAGAAAGTGGGCGTGTCATTGCACCGCCATCTTTAAATTGATTAAAGGGCATTAATACCATCTGACACCCTATGTTATATATCATTTAAAAGCTGAAGAATTATATAGTTTTTTAACACTACAGACAAAAAATCGATTTCTTTTAAGCCCATCGACTTTCCAGCGACTTCCCCAATGAAAAACCTTGGTAAAGAAACACTGTGCAACATCTCTAAAGAGCTTTCCGGTACAGAAACGTATATCGAAGAGAAATTCGTTGAAGAAGAACTGTGGTGCTTTGCACACGTTCCAGTAACGTCATGCGACGTTGAGAGATCCTTTCCACTCTACAGAAAATCGTCTCTGACAAACGCAGGAAATCTCAAAATAACCTCCCTCATGTACCGTAACAAACTTACGTAAGGTACTGGATAAGGTTTTTCTGGGGTTTCCCTTATCCTGAAAGACGAATGTCGCGTAACTCTAAGCTCTATGGAACCTGGGCTCATTTGAGCATCATTTCACCTATTCCATTCATCGTCCGATATGAGTTAACGTTGGAGGACGTAACTTTAAAAGAGAAAACATACGGAAGGTAAGAATTTTATGAAACAATATACGTATGATTAAATTTTAATTGTTATTTCCCTATTTTTGGTGCTTATTTGCTTCATTTTTGTGCCTATATGCTTGCTTATTTCACATTTTTTTTTTTCCCCCTTACAAATGCGGTCTCTACTACGTTTTGACTTTTCTACATTGCTGAATCCCGCACGCCCCGACGGGTAGAGCGGGTGACGTCACATGCTGAATTCGTGCTCAGTACGAGCATTTACGTATAGCGGTGAACGCTGACGTCATACCGGCACTGCCTGGCCTCCCCTGGGTTAAGGTATGATTCGCATCCTAAGTTTTAGTTCCCCTGGCCACTCCCAGGTGAAGAAAGGCTATTAGGTATATAAAATTGATGAGTGGGTGCTGAGTTCTGTAATTTTATGTACAATGAATGTAAAATATTTTCTGATAGACTACGGTTGTAGGGGAAGTAGGAGAAGAACTTTTGAACCTGGGACGGTGTTGCATCGACCTATGTATTTACATTGCAGTGTATTCGTCATACACAAGCTTAGCCGGGAGGGAGCAATAAGCTAAATATTTTATTCTATATTTAATGCTATCTAAACGAAATAAATCAGCGTATACTTTTTTTCTGGAGGTCTTTTAGCAAGCAATATTGTTCTTTGTGGTACCACTAATGATACTTAAGCAACATATTTAAACTATTCTTGCAAGAAAGATAATGCATTTTAGTAATAATAACAACAACAATAATAATATTAATAATAATAATCATAATAATAATAATCATAATAATAATCATAATCATAATGATGATAATGATGATAATGATAATAATGATAATAATGATAATGATAATGATAATAATGATAATAATGATAATAATGATAATAATAATAATAATAATAATAATAATAATAATAATAATAATAATAATAATAATAATAATAATAATAATAATAATAATAATAATAATAATAATAATAATAATAATAATAATAATAATGATAATAATGATAATAATGATAATAATGATAATAATGATAATAATGATAATAATGATAATAATGATAATAATGATAATAATGATAATAATGATAATAATGATAATAATGATAATAATGATAATAATGATAATAATGATAATAATGATAATAATGATAATAATGATAATAATGATAATAATGATAATAATGATAATAATGATAATAATGATAATAATGATAATAATGATAATAATGATAATAATGATAATAATGATAATAATGATAATAATGATAATAATGATAATAATGATAATAATGATAATAATGATAATAATGATAATAATGATAATAATGATAATAATGATAATAATGATAATAATGATAATAATGATAATAATGATAATAATGATAATAATGATAATAATGATAATAATGATAATAATGATAATAATGATAATAATGATAATAATGATAATAATGATAATAATGATAATAATGATAATAATGATAATAATGATAATAATGATAATAATGATAATAATGATAATAATGATAATAATAATAATAATAATAATAATAATAATAATAATAATAATAATAATAATAATAATAATAATAATAATAATAATAATAATAATAATAATAATAATAATAATAATAATAATAATAATAATAATAATAATAATAATAATAATAATAATAATAATAATAATAATAATAATAATAATAATAATAATAATAATAATAATAATAATAATAATAATAATAATAATAATAATAATAATAATAATAATAATAATAATAATAATAATAATAATAATAATAATAATAATAATAATAATAATAATAATAATAATAATAATAATAATAATAATAATAATAATAATAATAATAATAATAATAATAATAATAATAATAATAATAATAATAATAATAATAATAATAATAATAATAATAATAATAATAATAATAATAATAATAATAATAATAATAATAATAATAATAATAATAATAATAATAATAATAATAATAATAATAATAATAATAATAATAATAATAATAATAATAATAATAATAATAATAATAATAATAATAATAATAATAATAATAATAATAATAATAATAATAATAATAATAATAATAATAATAATAATAATAATAATAATAATAATAATAATAATAATAATAATAATAATAATAATAATAATAATAATAATAATAATAATAATAATAATAATAATAATAATAATAATAATAATAATAATAATAATAATAATAATAATAATAATAATAATAATATGGCTACTTTCCATAAAAATGGACAGTAGAAGACGTTTACCTCTTGATTGGAGTATACTTTATATGTCCACTGACATGGATCAATGTTTAATCCAAAATATAAATACTGTCAATAATAATAATACATAATGCATATATAGTAATAATAAATAGCTGTTGTGCATACAGCTAATGTTTACCACCTCTTTTTGACAACAGATAAACTTTTATAGTGACATTTAATGTCAAATACATGATTTCACGTGCGATGTATAAAAGCAATTTGAAAAATTCCCAACACTAGTTTGTGTCTCTTCACCCATTGCTTGAATAAAATCCTTGTGTAAAAGCTTACATAGGTTTAATTTAATTATTTACCGAAGTTCTTCACATGAGTTCAAACAAAGGCAACATTTAATATGGACATATGAATGTCGTAAGACCATTCTGCATGAAGTCTAAAAGGAAAATCAAAACTTAGACATTTATGGTAAAATATCTACTTCATTCGACATTAAGGAAGATTCATGCGACTGCCTCTTTGCTGTGGTGGTTAACATGCTGGTTTCTAAATCAACAAAGGATTTCGGGCTTTATGATGCGATTTTCCTTTTAGCCGGTATTATTCCCTATTTACCCTTGAATCTAGATTTATGAGTGAGATTGTAAAAGTGTATGTGAATTTAATGTGCACAAAGAAGACAAAACATAAGCAAATCCAAGGTTACGCAATTAGTAGTAAAACGAGTGAACATTTGCTGTTGTTTCGAAAGACAAAAGTTGATATACCCCGAGGTTTTAAAGCAAGGTCCTTGATTTTGAACACCGTAACTGCAGTTGTTACTGCGAACTCTTGAATCAGAGAAAAATTTAACAAATAACGTGCTTACCTTTCCTATCTTTCCCTATCATTCACCACAATTCTTTTCCGCCCTTTTCCACAATATGTGTTTAGTTACTGTATGCTCATATAAGGAAAAATAACATTTCAATTCAAAAGTTTAAAAATTACCCAATACTTTATTTACTTTTTCACGGTAATACTACACTATGTCTTAGTGGTGTCCAGAAATTTCTGACTTACCTGAGGGCATTCTCCGTTCATCGCAGTAATTGCAACAAATAGAAAGGGTAATGATTGTGATTGTATTCGACGAAATTGTAGATGAATGGGAACGCGATTAAGAAAACGTATATAACGTGGTATCGAAAACTAGTTTGAAACCCTTAAGGCGCCTGCCTTAACTATTTCATAAAAATCATATATTTATTACTGACTTATAAAGACATGATACTGCAGCTACCAAAGATTGTGCAATGTTTCTCACCTCTAATGACAATAAAAAAGGCTGATTTATTAGTCAATCCCATTCAGTTGCATTCCGTTATGGAATTATATACATTTTTATTCTACTGTATCTTACCTTTGTTTAGCAATTATCCAGAGCATTCTGCTTCGTTTCGAAAACAGCTCAATTTTAGCAAATTACGGGATTTAAATTAGAGTTTAAGAACTTAATTGCTACTAATGTGCCTTTTTGTAACTTTAGAAAAATCCAGATACCTAAATGACCTCGCTGTCGGCGGGCCCTAAAATATCACACACACTCAGAACAATCTAGATGACAAATGCTTTCCGACTAAGCTAAAGGCTAGAAAGCCGTAAGGAAGGATTTTATAGATGCCCGTTTGAAATATAAGGGACTGAATTCAGCGTTTTAATTTCGGAAGTAAAATATAACGACCAATATCGTTCATAAATGTCAACGCATTGGCTCTGTGAAGCTTCGGTATTTTATGTACCAACTCTTGACTCATTCACAAAATATGAGTGAACATAGTTATTCACTGAAAGGAATAAGTTGACCCTTTACTGGAATGTAACATTGTCCCAGCTATTTGCAACCACACTCTTCTCTGCTCAGACTATCAATCCTAACGTTATGAAAACACACAAATACAGTAAGGCAGCATACCATCGTCATCATCAGCATCATCATCATCATCATTATCATCATCATCATTATCATCATCATCATTAATTCCATCCAGAGGATAAGAATTTTTCCCCAGGGTTATACCATGTCCTTCCTAAATCAAGGATGTATTCCAAAGATTAACACAAACAGTACACAAATCAACTGCCATGAAATATTGTTCCAAAGGCAAAGTCGTCGATAAAGGCAGCATAAACTAGAAAGAAAGATAGAAACAAATAGAAAGAAGGAAAGAATTAAAGAAACAGAGAGAAAGAAAACAAAAAACAAGAAAGGAGGAAAGAAAGAAAGAAAGAAAGAAGAAAAAAGAAAGAAAGAAGAAAGAAAGAAAGAAAGAAAGAAAGAAAGAATGAATGAAAGAAAGAAAGAAAGAAAGAAAGAAAGAAAGAAAGGAGGAAAGGAAGAAAGAAAGAAAGAAAGAAAGAAAGAAAGAAAGAAAGAAAGAAAGAAAGAAAGAAAGAAAGAAAGAAAGAAAGAAAGAAAGAAAGAAAGAAAGAAAGAAAGAAAGAAAGAAAGAAAGAAAGAAAGAAAGAAAGAAAGAAAGAAAGAAAGAAAGAAAGAAAGAAAGAAAGAAAGAAAGAAAGAAAGAAAGAAAGAAAGAAAGAAAGAAAGAAAGAAAGAAAGAAAGAAAGAAAGAAAGAAAGAAAGAAAGAAAGAAAGAAAGAAAGAAAGAAAGAAAGAAAGAAAGAAAGAAAGAAAGAAAGAAAGAAAGAAAGAAAGAAAGAAAGAAAGAAAGAAAGAAAGAAAAAGAAAAGAAAAACATAAAGAAAGAAAACTGCTTCAATATTAGCAATTGAACTCGTTCGGTGCTTAGATTAATATTCATGAAGATTGACGACCAAATAACTTCCCAGGGTAGCTAAACTAGAGATGAATGCACGCCACTGGAATATAAATCAAAGACGCAGTTTTTGCAGCCACCCAAATAGAGACCCGAACACGCCAAATAAGTGGGAACACTTGTCAAGCCGTTAAAGGTCAAGCAGTATCGGACAGAATTATGCAAACAGGTCAAGGTGATTGCCACCTGTAATGTACAGTGACACATGAGGAAGACCCACTCACCATATCGATGAGAACATTAACACTTTAATCGCTTTCATGAAACCTTTTGTGAAGCCATTTGAACAAGGTTAGCGTGATGGTTTGCTCAACATGAGGCAGCTTTTCTTAATGACAAATATAGAGGAATTCCTCTAGATAGTCAAGAAAATAAAAAATTACTAGAATGCAAGCCAAATTATTTTCAAATACCCATCAGTTTCCTTTAAAATAAAATTACATATCTAAGAACACTGGTGGCGTTTACATGTGGGATGCTCAGCTCATAAAAGTACAAAATTTCTGTCCAAAAAAGGCGAAGAGGTCTAAATCTAAGAGAAAAACTTTATAGTACACATTTAGAACTTTTAGATGATCAGCATCATTAAACTGAAAATAACTATATAATAATTTATGGTATAACATTTTCACCAACCCCTCTGTACATCATAAATGCACGTGTCATATTACTCGTATAAAGATGATGTGCAAAGAGCAAAGCGAAAATATTATCGTAACGAGCATCCAATAGGTGATGATGTTTACGAGCCTGATCCAAAAACTCTCGATTCCTTTCAAGCAGAAGATGCAACCTCAGACATGCTTCAGCTGAAAATGGCAACAGGCGCAGAAATTGCAGAAAGAGAAACCAAAATGCTCTTGTGAATTTGGACTGAACATTCTGTACGAAATTATTACAGTCCGCTAGGAAATTTCGGATAACTTTTACTCTTTAACTACAAGATATGTTACAGTTGAACTGGAACGCCAAATTGATAACTTTCGTCATCGTTTATGTGAAATAAAAGCTAACATTTAAACCTACACAACGAATTTGTTATACCCTCAATTTTGCTATGAGCACCTTATGATATACGGTCGATGTTTTATCTACTCCACCTGGGTATTCTCAAATGGTTGAGAGCACTATTGGAGATTACCTCTAGCATGGAAAATATTATGGAGTTGTTCAACCGCAAATTCGATTAGGTATAGCTAACGGTGGGATGCAGTTAATCTGGGATTCTATCAAATGTATGGCACTCTTAACCAAGAATAGCAGTGAACTGTGTAATCAAGGAGAACAAATTGTATCAGATGCTTATTACAGCACTGCTGCATTAGCATACGAAGTCATAACCATTTTCTATCTGCTCTTGATATCAATATCACTTCAGCGAACCTCCAGGATACCTTTCGATCAATTGCGAGTGAACTTTTTTATAATCTACGGTTTGTGAATGGGAATACTGTGTCGCGTGTCCAACAGAAATATGCTCAGCGACCCCCAATAGAAATGTAAAAGAATTTTAAATATTTCCGTATGAGAACCACCTGGAAAGCTTCAGATTACGAGGTACTGAATAAATTGTTGTCAAACATGGATAGACAACAATGACATAGTATTGCAATATCTATTCTGTGCAAGACTTGCCAGGAAACATTCATTAATACCGTTGATTACTACAGAGATGCTGATGCACCTATATGGAACTGGGTCAGCAATATCATTACCCTTCAGGGGAAAGTTAAACTGCCGACTATGGTAGAACTAGTTACCTGCAGATGGCGGGATTCGTATAGCTGATAATGGGCACAGTGTACTGCTAATAACACTATAGGTTTCGGAGTCTCTGGCCTATAATGGCATCTTGGGCAGTAACGATGGTGATGTCTCCAGAAGGCGTAGTTAAAGCCTCGATGCTAAAGACAATTTTGAGACTTCCGAAACTTCCAATGTAGAACTGCCATTTAAAACAAATTAGTACGATAAAATCTTAAGGCTCTTTTATTTCAACTGTTGTTTATTTATGTGTTTCAAATGTAAGAGAAAATATCATAGGAAATATATTTAAAAAGAAACAAGAATACAATTAATTGGGAACACCGAAATGCATTCCTTAAGATAATCCACTTGTATGTGGCAAAAATGGAACACTGTGTAAACTATAGCTTTAATTTCAACAAATTATTCGGACGATATTTGTAATTAACAAGTGAGAAAATTATTTTTCTGGGCAGTTATAGACTATAGGTTATTTTCAATATGTTTAAACATACATCAAATATAGGAAACGTTATTTTCACTGTTTCATCCAAACTTCATTGAATAATACTGACGACACTTAAAATTTAATTTACTGTGATATGTCTAAATTTATTCGACCATTTGAATCGTAGTGCGGCTCGAGGCTGAGTTGAACAGTAATGGTAGTCATAAATACGACTAACAATGTGTAGCGTCGTGCATTTTTAACGAGAAACTACATATTTGTTTGATTATAGTATGACTGTATTAGGCAAATGTAATTTTATTCCACTGAGTCATGACTAGAGTAGAATAATCAGCAGATTTCAGTTGGCGCCGTAGCCTATGCCGTTATCCAAGATTTGAATAATTGTTTCTTGACCAAAATATATCTGCTTATAGACCATACAACGTTTTCCAGAATTTTTAAGATTCGGTTGGTGCGTAATGAAACAAGAAATACAACAGTCGTAGATATATAACTACTTCCTTGACCGTCAGAACATTTTTGGCCATTATCGGAAATATAATGGGAACGTGGTGATATAGTTATAACGTCAAAGGAGAGGTTACCATTGAAAGCTTCTAGATCTTTATATGGTACTTTCATAAAGAATATAGTAAAATAAATGCACATAAATCATAATTGGAATTTCTAAAACCACCAGTGCGAAGCCAGTTAGGCCACGTAGTACCTATATAATCGATAGGAACAAGTGCTATGTTACGCAAACAGTGACATCTAAAATGCGATCATGTCCAAAGTAGGTAAAATCAAAAACAAATTGAGGTAATATCATAATCTGTGTCTTTCAAAGCACAGACAGTACATCCCATTGATGAATGACCACTAAGTAGCAGTATTTAACGAATATTTCTTTACTCAGTAGTGAAAGGTGTAAGGAATGAATTGAATTTTAAATAAATGCTTTCACTATTCAGATTTACTCTGAATAGTGTAGAAGGTTGAAGAAGGTCAAGATTCGGGCTGTTTTTCCTTGAACTATGATAACAATAGGTTAGTTGGCAGTGGTAATACAAAGTATAAATTAGAGCACTGCCCAGGGTGGGGCGAAATAGGACGACATATTTCATCACAATCGTGTATAACACTTCCGTTACTCCTCAATTTCCATCTTGAATATCAAAGAGGCTGAAGGAAAAGTGGTTTTGTGGTAAGGGAGATCTATCATATTGCTTGACAAATGACGTATTTCCTGTGTCACCGCGAGGAGGTTATGCAACATCGCCTAGAGAGGCATTTAGTGAATTGTGGAAATGACAAACTTAATGGAGGAAGACTGCTTAGAGTAATGCTTTTGTAGCTATTTGATGAACATAGAAGCATGCACAGTCTTGTGATAGAGGACGTAAAGCCTCCAGTGGTTTCAAAATGTCAACAATGACCCGTTCTGCACATTTTATTTACTTTTCCACAGACGAACTATCTCCATAGAATTTTGTGTGGTAAAAATCAACAATATCGTAAATGTAGACATAGCATTATAATTCAAGAGTGCTACATTTTATCTAATAGAGAGTTTAGTAAACTCTCCTAAAATTATGCATGTTTAGATGATACACCATATAAATTACTTATAAATTTCCAATTTGAACCAATTACATTACAAATATTCTCCTGGAATGTATTAACATACTTCATTACGCATTTAACATATTCACTTATTCTTTTGTCCTTTAAATTATACAAACATATGGTGTACAATGGAAGAGGACAACTTGCACAGTGCGACCTACGTAGGATAATGTATATCACTCCTAGGAGAAAGGGATGACTTGAAAGAACCACAGAAGGCTACAGAGTACTGGCAGAGAGACCACAGTGAGGTGCGGAGTTCCCTGGAATTCTCGAGGACGATGAATGCACGTTGACCAAGCAACCCCCCACAGTTCAAGGGAGTAATCCTTCCCTTTGGCAAGCATCCGCGACACCTGTCCGGCACCATCATGCCACACAAAAATTAGAAATCCATCTGAGATATGAAAGGGAAATAGAACGAATGGGAAACGATGGAAAGGAAATCCTGGTAGATGATAAACTTTTCCAATTATTCGCCTACCGATCAGGGAAAATTACGAAACACCCAAGTCATAGTGGGTCTTCTATGGGAATCGAACCTGTGATCTCCCGAATGCAAAATATCAGCATTACTTAGACGGTGTTTCATCCCCTAGTGCATAATGTTTATTTTGCAAGCCTAGCCACAACTTGTGATGTAGTGATTTGTAATCATACGATATTGCCAAAGTTGTATTTCCTTTCACTGGAAGCTATCGTGCTGTTTTACTTTGTAATGTTTAAAAAAATATCCTGACATGTCCGAACCAGAGATGGTAGAATGCTGACGAATGACTACTCCAACTGCCTCACCGGTGAACAATGCTGACCAAAAACGAAGATTTGTGGCCACTAAAGTAAGAATAGCTTTTTAGAGTAACTTATGCTTGACATTCTTAATTAAGGTATTGTTTCTTCTGTCGCTTAGAAGACAACAATGGAAATGTTTATTTAATATCACTGGATAGCTTAAAATTTATTATAGGAAATGTTAGGAGTGGTTTTAAAATTGCCGATAAGTTCACGATAAGTTCAAAACCACGAGTTGCATTTGAAGAGACTATTTTACGAAAAAAACTGGAGAGCAATGAGAAAATTTATTTGATTCCCTAAATCACATAGGCCTGCATTAGCACCAATGGCTGCTGGTGGATAAAATTAGGAGTGTGCTACAAAGCTACCTATTCTTAAAAAATACTTACGGTCTTACTTAATGTCGAAATATGAAGTATATACGGCGCTCCTTTCTATTGCAGAACTTATCAATGACTCTGGTGTTAAAATCTCCAACTTAGAGGAAATGCTCTTCTCCATTGACAACATTGCTAGGGCAGTAAGGCGTTCTTGAGACATGGTGCTTCTCAGAAATGTTTTTACATGCTTCAAGCATGACAAACATCTTTTTGGCTCTGCAGTGGTCATTGTTGTTATATCTAAAATTTTCAGCAATGTGGTAACTTCAGAAAATGAAAGTTGTAAGCTGTTTGAGATTATATATTACAGTAGTTGCATAGCTTCATAAACATTTCTAAAATCAGGCGTTCCATACAGAACGCCGAGCTGTGTCTTCAACATTTTCTTGTTCGGTACTGTATATGTTTCAACAGCAGTTTTAAGTTCATATGAAGGAAACTGATGCAGAAAACTACAAATAGTTTACAGTTTAAGAGTTTGACTGCATCGAGATTGCTTAGCGATAGAAATCGACGTCTAGCTTCCACAATGATGCGATCACAAACTTCTTTATCTTCAATATTCCGAGGCTCAACTTTTTTACGCTTAATTGTCGATTCACAGGAAAGAAAATCCATACTGTCAACTGCCTCTCGAATATCACAAATGCACCGAATAAAAGAAGATATGTCGTTCTTCACTTTAATTGTATCACTTGATCTCGACTGTAGTTGATTATAAAGTATACCAGCATGTGGCATTAAGTTATGGAAGAACTTCAACCAAGCAAGGAAATGTGTATCTTCTAAATAGCGCCGATGTACATTTGCTTCTAGACTAGTCTTATCCTTTGTACCTTTGCCTCTACATTTTGTCTCTATGTGTTCAGAAATCCCCAAAAACCTCTCATATGGAAGACCATCTTTCTCGTACCTAAACACAATCACACGCTCCAACTGATGAGAAACGTCTATAGCTTCATCGGCCATAACAGCTAAAAAGTCAGCTTCTTTCATCTGCTCCTTTATCACCTCGTGGTAAACTTTCAACATACAGTCAAGAGTTCAATCTAGATGGTTTTCGAGGTTCCTTTGAAAATAGTACTTGAATCGATGTGTTCTTTCAAAGCACTATCGATGCTACTGACGAAATCAATTAAACCCAAGAACCCGCCGGGATTTTCAGAATATTCAGTTTCATCATTTCCTCTTAAAGCGAGTTCAAAAGCACCACAAAACTTAATGCAATCAAAATTATACGCGATAGCACATGCCTGTGTTTTTTTCAACTTGCTGTTTATATGTCAGTCTCGCCTCTTGATATGCACGGCTTAACTGTGTCGCAATGTTTATATTGCTTAAAGCCCTTAAATCTAATACATTATTTAAATGATTTACGTTTTGTTCATGCTAACTAATAAGCATATTTAGGTGACCTAAATCTGCCACTACCGTTGTGCTCCAAGCATCATTGTTTCCTAAGAGCAGGAAAGCAGAGAAACAGGACATTTCTTTCTTGTCATCCACATGCCCACTTATGCTCATACACTTTGGGCTTAAAACGCCTGGTGTAGGAATTATTTCTCCCTCCTTACACACTACTTTATAATTAGTTCTGGAGTTTGCTACCCAATTGATTGACTTGCACTTTTTCCTCCCGGGTTCTTCACCGAATTCATGTTAGTGCACGCCAAAGACGTGGGATACCATCAACCATAATAGTATAACTTGAACTGCACAACTGTTTTCAGTAAGCCAATAATTCGTGTTGTAAATAACGAAAGCCAGTAGTGCCAACATACATTTCTCACTCCCACCTGCAAGCAAATACGTGCAACACACACACGACTGGACATTGAAGGTCTGAATGTCAGACCTTCGGTCTCAAGCCAGATCAGGGCTGGGCCCTCTACTGGCAGTGGAGTGTTTTGTAAGGAAGGATAATATACGACAGAAGATAAGGTTGGAGTTATATATAAGCCATCTGATATATTATTTTATGTGCCTAGAAGCAATACGTGCAAGAGCACTTCTAGCGGTAGTAGTTTACTGTAACTACTGCAGATGGCACTGAAAACACTACAGCAAGAAGCAGAAGCTTTTGTGCTCCGTTTGGCCGTAGCACAATCCCAAGCAAAAACAGCCAATCAGAGGACTGGTCTCAAAGCAATGCACCGCTATTTCAAGTGCGTTCATTAGACAGCATTCCCGCAAACACAGTTCTTCGGTGTAGCACAAGTAGTGGTCACGTGTTACTTTAAAGTGTCTGATAGCTATCCTTGCTTCTTGCTAGCGCGTACAAATCTGACAGAAGCAAAGAAAACTTTAATACATTCGTTGCAGCAAACTAATTATTGTGCTGTAGCACTGTAGCACATAAGTACGGGCCGCGCCTGATTAGCACATAAATGAAACTTAACCTCACAATTCACGGCATACAAACCTTTTAGCCATTTTGACATTTAAAAGTTGCGCTAACAGTCGACGATCTGTGTGATGTAGAATCCTTTGCATGTTGGTAAACTTGCAGAATGTGTTGTTATCGTGTCTGAGGATGCGATAACAAAGGTCATCGCTGTTGTGTATGATTTCATGAATCTGATTGGTTGACTTTAACACGGTTAATATAGGATGACGTCATATGAGAGAAATAGTCTTTAAAATCCTATCCTTTTTATTTCTTGGTTGTCCACATAATACGATTAATACTGAAATTAAAGGACTCAGCTACATTATTATCTAATTATGGAGTTGAGTTATTCTGAACATATTAAAGGTTAAGACATTTTACTAAAGAATATTAGTACCAGGTCTCTCTGTCATTTTCAGAACCTTGGTCATGCTCTATGTTAAAACCATTCAAAGTACAAGGTTTATTTTCTACCAGCCATCAAAATTGGCAGTTTGATATTAAAAGTAAAATATTTGTCTAACATAAAATATAATTTTAAAAATGTACTGATTGGCAAAATTTTGATACATGCTCTTTAACCTCAGTAATAAATTCAAGGAAAAGGAAAATTTCTTAACACCGTTATAATTACAGTAATTCCAAAGCTTAAAAAAATCTGGCGAAAAAAATCAAATTGAAAATTAGAATCGTCTTCGCTTAAATTTAAATAATAACATTATTAGGAAAAGGAGATGATTAATTTCTAGATCTAATGTAAATTTAAGTGCAGGTAAGAATATAGCTACGAGAATCCTTTTCACGCTGCCATAGTTGCTATAATTCTTTTTGAATGAACAAGAAACGCTCACTAAAAGCTGTGCTTTATTATTTGTGGTTAATCGACAATGGGGCATTTAGGGTTTTTATTGCAAAAGCTATGATTCTGCGGCTTTGGCTTTTAATTAATGTTTGTTCTTTGCTTTGTATCTTTCTCAAAAATCGTGACATCATTTTAAGTGATATTAAGATTGCTGCGATGAACCTTTGAATTTCTCATCTTTCCAACAACTGTTCCTGTTAACGAGACACATCTGTGCAAATTGGCCCAAAACTTACAACAATCCAAAATTTAAATTTTTTTGTCTTAAAATTAATATAGGCATACTTCAATAATATGAAGCTTCTTTTCTTTCTAGCGGCACTACAGAAAACATCACATGACTATTTAAATAACCCTACACCTGTATCGTAGCTGCTATTACGTAATTTTAACCTCAGATTTCTCAGATTTCATATTTTCTACATTTTACTAACTTCAAAATGTTCCACAGGGTGCAGCTTTTTATTAGTCTGCCCTTACATGCATGTAAGGGCAACTGCATATTAAGTATACCCATTTACATTTGTTGTGTTTTTGTTATTTTTATTGAAAAGGATTATAATGCTTATTTTATTTCATTGTTATCTCAATAATGTATTAATTTAGTGTGGTCGCATAACCTTAGTTCTTGTAAAGTGACCTTAAATAAATGAAGAAAAATGCTTACTTATTACTGAAAGCGCTCAAGAAATTAAAAATTGTTAAACAGTTATGATTTATTTTTCCTTTCGTTGATATGGGAAAGAAAACTATTTCACATAGGTGCAGGTCATGAAGAGGTAAGAATGGGTGCAGATAATATTACACAAGCATTAATTTTTAAAATTACAATATATGGGACATTTCGAATACGCCTGTAATTTAGACATAAACTGCTAATGCCTCAGAAACTAGAAAGCTGAAACTTGGTATTTCTCCATTCTTGATCGATCACAAAAATAAATGGTATAAATTTGAGACAAATCTAACCAAAGCTTTAGATATTTCAATTTTCACCCTTAAACCCTCACCAAACCCACGTTCTTGTTGTTTGACATAGTTAATTACTTCACACCTTTCTGCACATTATGGTTCTTACTTAGTGAAGTGGATTTATATGTATTTTAATTATACGACAGTGTCTGTTATTTTAACTTGCTTAGGAGCCATTTATGAAATTTGGAATAAATGTAGAACTATTTTGCCTAGGGAACCGCAAAATAGTATGTGTATAGCGAATTTGTTGCAGCATATGTTGCAATGATTGTCATTTTGTTATAGTGCATTTATAGTGCATTTAAAGAACCATTTTACTAAAATTGTGTATGTCCAAGTGTTTACTTATCAACATCATTAGTGCCTATTTAAGTGCCTATTTTGCACCTTTTTGTTGCCTATTTTCCTGCCTATTTCACACATTATTAGTGCCCATAAGTCCGCTCCCTAGTGATAAGCAGTACTAAATATAAATGTTTCAAACAATTTTTATAGGTTCTTT
This sequence comes from Mantis religiosa, assembly GCA_030765055.1. Lineage (NCBI taxonomy): Eukaryota > Metazoa > Arthropoda > Insecta > Mantodea > Mantidae > Mantis > Mantis religiosa. The sequence continues at coordinate 268,003,044 of CM060948.1, forward strand.
TATACACACTGCATATTAATGTCAGTCTGTAACGCTAAACATGGATGAAATGTCAAAGACATGAGGCTAATTAGCGATTAAAATTTCTTTCCAGATCCTGCGGTAGCATCATACGAGTGGCACTATTTACACTTTGAGCATAAGTAATTTCTTATTGAAAACTGATTTATTGTTTTGCGAAATATTCTGCTTTATGATCAATACACTTTTGCATCCGTTTGAACCATTTGGTGCTCTTGAGACACCTCCAAAATATAGTTTCTGAAGGCATATACGGCATCTTCTGCCGACTAAATTCGTTGTCCACACAATTTATTCTTAATAGTCGGGAACAAAAAGGAGTCACTGGGTGCCAAATCAGGAATTTATGGCAGATGACCCACCAATTCGATTTCTTGAACTTTCAAAAACTCTGTTGTTAAACCAGATGTATGTACGCTCGCATTTTCTTGATGAACGATCCTTCTCCACCGAAGACTTCCGGCAAACTAACGGTTGCGTACCATTTCGCACTGACCGTTTTACGTTCCTCTAGAGGCACTGTTGTCACATGGCCAGTTTTGCTGAAAAATCAGGCGACCATTTGCTTCGAAGTGTTTCGACGAACAACTTTTGTTGGATTTCTTCATCTTGAAACATCCATAAACTCGACTGCTGTTAAAGTTCCGTCTCATAGGCATAGATCCATGATTTGTCACCTGTTACAATCTTACATACATCTTTTGAGGCACGGTCATTGTATTTCTTGAGCATTTTTGCATACCAATCCACACGAGCATCTTTCTGAGATTGCAATACAAGATTTTGCACAGCAAATATTTTTTTCCGCAAACTTCATCATTGAGCGAACGGCGGGCACGATAAAATTCGTTCTACCAACGTTTCACACTGGCAAAAGATAGAGCTTTGTTGCCAAATGTGGTGGTTAGTTGGTCGATGCTCTCTTGTCTTGATAATCCACGACGAAAGTGGTAATAAATCATTGCATGAACATTAACACGAGTTAATTTCATGTTTTTGTTGAGTTACAAGTTAATGTAAATAAAACAAATGACGCTCTATTGAAAAAATTACTTAAGAAGACTATGGTCAACAATGTCAAACTATTCATTGGAAACGTCAGATGGCGCCCACAACATTCAGGGTTGCAAAGACTCAGAATACGAGTGCCCCCGTATTACCAAAAGATATGCATTCTGAGCATTTTTCTAACATGAATAAATATGCGGGAACCGTGCCGTTACAGACTGACACTCCGCTCCTACTACTTTATGTTTCTCCCAGTTGATAGATCTTTGCGAGTGCACAAGCAGACATCTTGAAACATGGCTAAAACATTCGTAGAAAAACAGCTGAATACAGACAGCGACTAAGGGAACAGGCCACAATAAAGAACACAAAAAGAAAGAATATGCTCCTAAGGCAGAAGAGAGGTTGGAACTCAGCGAGGTTAGCGGAGGAAAAGAACAGATAGGAAAAGAACAGGATGAACAAATAGATGCAAGGAATCAGAAACAAGATTCACGGAAAGCAGGAAGAAAGAGATGCTTTTGCTATTAAAATGCCTGCAACAGCATTTAGACCTAAGCAGCGTTTTGGAAGACTCAGGAAACATGTTACAGAGGCACCTCCCAAGTCTCCGCAGAAGAGGCTGCAATTGATTGCTGAATATCAAACAAGAGAAAAATTAACATTAGCAAACCAGGGAAAACAGTGTCAAAGCATACATTTCTAACGACAATAATGCTGCATCTTGTGATTCTACTAGGATATTTCATATCGTATCAAGCTCCAGGCAAAGACATATTCAAAATTCTGCATTAATAGAAACGTCAAAGAACTCCGCGTATCGCAGTTAGCACAAAAGAGGCATATACCTCACTATTTATACAGAATAATGAAGATTGTTACGTTAGTCTTTCATAATGTACAGATTTACGTCCTGTTAATGTGCACTTCCAACGTCAGATTCCACACATATATTCTGCATTAAAATACGATCTCTTAGCTCCACTGCATTGGAATATGATCCTTTAGCTCCATTGCATTGGAAACAAGTACCTGTTAAAATTGAATTCCGTGAATTTATATATCAAGTAGTTTGTGACCAGAATAAAGAGGAATGCATGCAATCAAGTTCTGGAAAACAGAGGCTGCAAGTGACCAGCCCAGTTCGCAATGTCAGTGGAATCAATAGAAAATGCACTGCATGGTAAAACGTAGAGGCGTATTGACCTTCATAACAGAGCGGTGCGTTCACTTGTTATCTTGTTTACTAGAAGAAATATTAGTAACTTGATGTACAGCAAGTGACGATACGCAAATAGGCAACTTAGGAGCTGTGTGTCTGGTGTGAAATGCCAGCCAATTTATTATTATACTTAAATGTAAATTACCATTGTAGCCGCCCGTTTTGTCGCTTGACACAAAGGGATTTTGATTCCATCTTCTTTCTCTTTGTCATAATATTCAATCACGTTATTGCTGTCCAGAGGACATGATTACATCTGAAGAGAGTGTACATGCACTGAGTCGCCGTAACCCGTAGGGGAGGAGGTTCTGTCCCCTTCAGCTGCCGTGGTGCGGGCGCTTCGGACCCCTAGCACTCGTGGTACCTCTGACGTTTCTAGAGGAACCTCGGGCCGAATATTCGAGCTCCTCCTTTTGGGAGTTGTTCGGATTGGGTTGGTCGCGAGGGGGCAGTGGTTCCCGATACCCGTGGGTGAGGGAAGTCATTAATATTCCCGGGTAGTAGCCTGCAGAACTAGTAGAAGGCGTGCTAAATCGCCAGGCGGCCACAACGAGGTCATATCGGTGGCCTTCCCATTTTGGTGTTGGCGCAAGTAAGTGGCGTATCCACTTCCATCCCGTCTTGTATCCCTGGACCAGATGGTGGGGGACTTGTTAGTAACCCAGGTCTTGCCCTACGGAAAGCCCCACGGAGTACGCCGGGCGCCCTTTGGGACAGCTTGTTAACTCCCTGGTGAAAGAGGCTCGGGTTCTTGGTCCTACAGGACCAGGACTAATGGGAGTAGAATATCTGCACTCAAATGAGTCGCCGTATATGTGTGATAGGCTCGCCTAAACAAATCTGTTGTTTCACATTATTTCCGATACGCCTCCACGCTTTGCCACGTAGTACAATGGAACAGCTCAGATTGAAGAACGAGAAGGATCTGTTATTGACTGCATTGAAGAATTGCCCAACACATTTTAAACCATGTTTAGACAGCACAAATAAATATTCTGAGCATTTAGTAATCTGTAATATAAAGAGGATTCATATCCAGTGACACAGTAAACAACTTGTTGGCAGTACAATGTGTTTGCATGTTGGTATCAGAAGCGCTTGATTTGGAGAACTGTGTATGTGCCCGCCTCGGTAGCGTAGATGGTAGCATGTCTGCCTCACGTTCAAGAGGTCCCGAGTTCAAATCTCGGTCAGGGTGAGTTGCCTGGGTAAGGTTTCTGCGGGGTTTCCTTTATCCTTAAAGACGAATGTCGGGTAGCTCTAAGCTCCATGGACCCTGGACACATTTGAGCATTATTTCACCCATTTCATTCATCGTCCAATATGACTTAAAGTTGGAGGACGTAACTTACAAACAACCAAACAAAAAGCTGTGTATGTGCATGATTCGCTCACTCGTTTGTAGTGTAAGAGGGAGATAAAATGAAATTTTCTTTCATATACGTGCCAAATGAATTTAATGATATGTAGTCAAAAGAATGTGCATTTGTTTAAAAACACAAAAACGGCATTGATATTAACAATTATCTTTTGGCCTTTAGGAGCTTAAATATCATGGAACCAAATAAAAGTTAATATATTTTATTGACGTATTGCCTCCATTATGTTTACAATTAGACGTTGTCTTTATTTTTCTGGAATGCAGTAAGCATAATTTCACAAATGTCAGTCTATAACGAAGAGAGGACCAGCCGAAAACTATTTATAAACTACACTTTCAGAAAAAGTTGGAATTGCCTTAATTGAGCTGGGGAGTTGACAAAAATGTCAGTTTGTAACGAAATGTTTGTGAATAAATATCTCATAATTCTTTTCCTGGTGACATATTTTTCTGATAATTTTAATTCTCTGCTCACTTTCTTCTCGGGCAGCCAGCCAGATGAAAAGATGATTAGATATCAACGTTTCGGGAGTGTACATCTCTCCGATCATAAGGTTATTTATAAAATGTTATACCACAAATGAAATACTGGATACATCACAACTATAAACAAAGACAAAAGACTATCAAAATTCACATTAACGAACAAAAGACTGTGTTCAGTATATTACATGCCAAGTCAGGAGATGGCGTGAGTATAAAAATTGTGTCAAAGAAACGTAACTACTTAACTTGATTATCAAGCTGTATTCATCTTTGCTTCTTAATTCGACGGATTTCCATTTTAAGCCCGGTTTCCAAGAGGAGCTGAACTGAAATCCAGCATCACGATTAAGCTTTCTCCTTCCAGAGGAAATGGCCAAAGCCTCCTTAATTCTCCGCTACCAGTAACTGTTGCATTTTGCCAAGATGGTCGTCTCCCGAAAATTGGCTCTATGGTCGTTATCAAAACAATGTTCTGCCAGCCCAGACTTCTCAGGTTGCATTAAAGGAATGCTCCGTTCATGTTCGATTATTCTAGTAGCGATGGTCCTTCCGGTTTGTCTTATATACGGTGTCCCACAATCACAGGGAATGCGGTACACTCCCGGAACTTGAAAGTCCAGTTTGTTTGTTTTTTCTCTACAGCTGTTTAATCTTCGGAGGGGGCTAGTGGATGGTCCTGATGTATTTGGCGAGAATTCAGCTGATTCTGTCGGATAGATTGCCGGTAAACGGGATGTAGGCTGTAGCGGTAGGCTTATCTGACGCTTGCTGTATTACAGGTTTACCTTTCCTAGCTTTGGTGATAGAGACTTTAACGTCATATTCGGAGTAGCCGTTTTGACGGAAAGTGAGTCTCAGGTGCTGTAATTCTTGTTTTAAGTGGCTGGGATCAGAGATAGACAAAGCTCTGTGGGCCAGTGTATTGAGAACTCCCAGTCGTTGAGACTTATGATGGAAACTATGCGCGTTCAGATAGAGATCGGTATGTGTAGGCTTGCTTCTTTGTTTTTTTTTTTTTTTTGACACAATTTTCTATACTCACGCCAACTCCTGACCTGGCATTTAATTTACTGAAAACAGTCTTTTGTTCAGTAATGCGAATGTTGATAGTGTTTTGTCTTTGTTTATAGTTGTGTTATATCCAGTATTTCATTTGGGGTTATAACATTTTATAAATATCCTGATGATGGGAGAGATGCACGCTCCCGAAACGTTGATATCCAATCATCTTTTCACCTGACTGGCTGCCCGAGTAGAAAGTGAGCATATTCGTCGCCAGGAAAGCTTCAGGACTTATTTTAATTCTCTGTTGTTGTTTTTTCCACTGAATAATATTGCAAACTCGACACACATGTTAAAAAGTGCGGTATGAATGTTTGTCTGTAACGCTTGGAACTGCTTATTTACAAAAAGGCGAGAAATTTACTGGGACGGGCGCTGGGAAGGGTTTTCTTCGGTTCCTCCGGTTTCCCCCATCAGCATTCCACCAATTGCTCCATCATCTTTCCTATCATTCATCTCGCCCTCATATATATCATCCACATCCTCCGCCCGCCTTGGTAGTGTGGTGTTAGCACGTCTGCCTCACGTCCAAGACGTCCCGAGTTCGAATCTCGGTCAGGGTGAGTTATCTGGATAAGGCTTTTTCCGAGGGTTTCCCTTATCCTGTAAGACGAATGTTGGGTAACTCTAAGATCAATGAACCCCGGACTCATTTGAGCATCATTTCATCCAATCCATTCATCGTCCGATATGTCTTATCGTTGGAGGACGTAAATTACAAACCAAAATATAAAAAATAAAAATAAAATCCACTTTCACACCTGGCATTGGGCTGATCATCTATCCTGGTTCTCTATCGGATCCAAAGCTTCGTTCCTCAGAACTGACCTTAAGGGTTGGAGGACCAAGAATCCCCTAACACCATCATAGTGGTACTACCAGGGAAGTTGAAGAAGAAGAAGAAGAAGAAGAAGAAGAAGAAGAAGAAGAAGAAGAAGAAGAAGAAGAAGAAGAAGAAGAAGAAGAAGAAGAAGAAGAAGAAGAAGAAGAAGAAGAAGAAGAAGAAGAAGAAGAAGAAGAAGAAGAAGAAGAAGAAGAAGAAGAAGAAGAAGAAGAAGAAGAAGAAGAAGAAGAAGAAGAAGAAGAAGAAGAAGAAGAAGAAGAAGAAGAAGAAGAAGAAGAAGAAGAAGAAGAAGAAGAAGAAGAAGAAGAAGAAGAAGAAGAAGAAGAAGAAGAAGAAGAAGAAGAAGAAGAAGAAGAAGAAGAAGAAGAAGAAGAAGAAGAAGAAGAAGAAGAAGAAGAAGAAGAAGAAGAAGAAGAAGAAGAAGAAGAAGAAGAAGAAGAAGAAATTACAGTTATTGCACAAGGTCTTACTCGCCAATTTAACAACACTAAAGCTCTCACACTAAGTGTTCTGTCCCTTTGTTGAAGAGTTTGAGAGCTGAATGTAACTTGTATAGTCTATTTTATAACGTCATTGTGGCATTCACATCGATTCACGTGTGTTAACCAATCACAAACACCAAAATATCTTCCCCGCAGGAAGTAAATCAGGTGATAGAAGGTGGTTTTACTTTACTACTGTAAACACCATAGTTACAATGTCAATATAATTATAGATTTATGATCGTCAAGATTGGAGTCACCGAGAATTTTGCCGCACCGCTGATATTGGACAACTGTTGAAACGGAGTGCGCCCATGTTACAATTACTGTGTTACGTTGTAACCATTAGCAAAATGAGGTAAGTATATGAGAGAACAAGTGAATGACTCCGCTGACACAACTAGTCGTCCTTCATACATAGCTACAGGGGGCGATGATCTGTGAACGGTACAACGGCATAAGTCAAAACTCATTGAAGCAGTTCGTTATGCCAACGGGAAATTTTATTGTTATCTAATGCGTTAGTGTTCTCACTTAAGGTGTACCCGCTCAATATTAACTGGAGTACAAACACTGGCAAGCTTGTTGTTCAGAATGAATGCCGACAAACAAATGAAGTCTTTGCGCTCAAAATAATTAATTGCTCCTTAAAGAATATGATGTGTCACATTGTTTAACGCGTATAGTTTATTTTATACACTTTTTATAATCCAGTCTTCCAAAACGTTTCGTTCTAAATACTTCAAATTAATTACGGTAAACTTTTGCACAAATAGTATATTTATAATTTCTGCATAGGTACAAATGGAAAAGTAGTGAACAATCGTTTCCGAAATAGTAGCTATATATTTGTTTTGAAACCCGATGTTCATTCCATAATATTACGAAAAACAGATTGGCAGTACACCAGAAAGCTTTGAGCAGTTAATGACAAATTCAGCCCAACAACGAATCATAAATAGCTTTCATATAAAAATAATTAATTTTAAATAAATTGTTTAAGTAGTTCTATATTTCCTGGGAATCCCTGTCTGCCTATCTCTTATATTTCACCAGTTATGAGAAGTATAGTAACTACTTCTGAATGAGTAGTTTTTTTTTGTTGTAATTTTACGTCCTCCAATGTTACGTCCTCCATATCGGACGATGAATGGAATGGGCGAAATGATGCTCATGTGAGCCCAGGGTCCATAGGGCTTAGAGTTACCCGACATTCGCCTTTCAGGATAAGGGAAAACTCCGGAAAACCCCTTATCCAGGTAACTCACTCTGGCCGAGATTCAAACTCGGAGCCTCTTCAACGTGAGGCAGGCATGTTTCCACCACGCTACCGAGGCGGGCAACAGTAGGGCTTTGCAGATATTCTCACTAAATTAAAGATATGAATTTCTACACGTAATATTTTTAACATATGTTACTTTTATCAGAATCCTTAGAACCGTTTTTGAGAGAGTACAAAAATTCGAAACATAATCATGTAGAAGGTAGTTACAGATTGGAGCGTTACTTGTATATCTTAGTGTCGCATCTTTGAAAGATGCTGATTTGAAATACCAAGTTTCAATTTTGAATTATGCTGCCCTCTCTCTTTCTCTCTCTCTCTCTCTCTCTCTCTCTCTCTCTCTCTCTCTCTCTCTCTCTCTCTCTCTCTCTCTCTCTCTCTCTCTCTCTCTCTTACACACACACACACACACACACACATTCACTCTCACTCATACCTCCAACTCTGGGAATGATAGACCGCGCTGTGGCTCAGTGGTTAGACCGCTTGGCTCTCACCAAAGCGGCCCGGGTTCCATCCCAGGCGATCGCAAAGTGAGATTTGTGGTGGACAACACGGCGCGGGGTGGGTTTTCTCAGGGACCTCCGGTTTCCCCCGCCATCTCGTTCCACCGGTGCTCCATCTTCATCTCATGTAACATAAGTGTCACCGCCTGCGGTGCCTTATGTAGTAAAAGCGGGCGTTAAACACTACACATTTCATTTTTTCTGGGAATGATAGGGAATAATCTTTGCTAAAAAAGAACTGTCACCTGCAGCCGGAATCAAACGCGCTCAACACAGCAGAAACGTGTTCCACTGACTGAGCTACAGATCCATTCTAATGCCACTATTGGTGTATTCAAAAGTAGGTAATTTTAGAAAATTAATAACTAAAATATGTTTTAATTAAAATCGAATAAACGGCTTACTCAAGAATGTTTTCACTCTCACTCTAGAGTTTTTAAGTTTCACTCAAGGATTTTACACTTTTAGTTGAGAACTGCTACTGTAACTATTCAAAATATGAAAATTACTTCATACAATTTTTCAATAATTGGTTATAAAGAATGTTTTATCAGTAGCTCCTAATCTGAACATATGCATTCTCGATGGCAATTACGTTTCCACAAATTCTAATGCTCCAACAAATGTTTTTCTTGAGTACGCTTATGGCACGTGCCGCTCCTAATTGTGGACAACGGATGTTAAAACAATGCTTGAGCATTGCGTGATACGCGGATTTGCGCATAAGGTGCCTGCAAAAGTTTGTTAATAAAACGTTATGTGCTAAAGTCTGACGTCAAAACAGTCATACAAAATTATCAAAAGTGTGACATAAACTTAATTTACAATGGCTAATATTGATTGTGCTTACAGAAAACTGAGAAATATGGGAAAGTACAAAAATATAAATAAAATAAGTCACTTTGTCGTTAGAATCCACAAAAATGTCCTTTTTAGAAGATGCGCACATATTCCGAGATGAGGTAACACATCCTATACTCAAATACTCTCGAAGAGGAATGTCTTACTGGAGGATGGACTATTTTACACAGACAGAAGAACTGTTCTAAATCATAACTGTATGTAAGTATAATATGGATATCTTATTTTCTTTTGGCATGCACAAACACTGTACTTTAGTGCATGCATACACAAACATTAAATAATTCAGAAGGATGAATAAGGAAATGTGTTTTATGTAAGTGTTTCCTCTTAGTGTATAAAAATGATGTGCAGAGAAATATTTTCATTTTTATCGTCTAATCTATGTAGTCTATTTCTGTGTGAGTGATAGCATAACACAAACACAAAGATATGCCGTACGAAACTTCTCCCAAAGCTATTTAGAGCTATTTAGAACAAATAGTTACAAAATCTGAAACTTGCAAACCTGCACTAAAAGCACTAGCATTAGAAACTGTAAACAATAGATACCTACCTAAAGAATGGTTACATATCTACACTGATGGATCTAACTTGGACAACAACTCAGGAGCAGGAATTAAGTGTGCACTGTTCTCATTCTATCAACCAGCAGGATACCACACAACAAATTTTGATGCAGAAGTAACGGCTATTCATATTTCACTCCAACACCTTCTATACAGAACAGATACATTAAAAAATGCTGTTTGTTATACTTTCTGATTCTAAAGCAGCATTATGTGCAATAAGTTCATATAAAATGAGGTCAATCCAAATTAAATAATGTCACAAAATGATCCAACAACTTCAAAAACTACAGAAAATAATTATATTACAATGGATACCTGCATATTGTGGAATTTCTGGAAATGAATCAGATGATTTTCTTGCCAAAAAGGTGCAAATTAAATTCAGAACAAAAGTAAAAACTTACCCTTTACATCCATAAAAAGATTAATCAAAAGCAAATATAAAAACAAACAAAACCAATCAATATATAACAAAGCCAAAGATAAAAAATGGAACATTTTAATTAAAAATCCAGAAATTATTCCAGAAATCCCACGTAAAGCTACAGTAGCAAATTTTAGATTACTTACGGAACATGATTATTTGGCCAAACAGTTACACAGAGTAGGAATTTATAAAAGTCCAAATTGTCCTCTGTGAAACAAAGAAGAGGAAATTACTGAAGAACATCTTTTAACCTGTGAAGTCCTACCTGCCGGACCAACTACACAGAAATACTGGAGAGCAAGAGAGCTAATGGCTTCATTGCCAAGGCCTAGCCTAGCATTTGAAAACAACTTCTCGCAAAGCAAAATACACGCTACATGGAAACATTTTCGTTATTTTTTATTTTCTTAAAAATGGAAATAACGATTTTGATTAAAACACCATGCATTTAAGATATTTACTGACTAGTTAAATGACGAATAAAACGTTAAGTCTATTTCACTCGGGATTAACTGTGGATAACTGGAAAGTCACCTCAAAAAGATACCTTAATCCAGACTAACGTGTAGAAATCTTTAAAACAAACAATTTCTTTCAAATGCTTTTTGTATGGCATTAGTCTTTTCCGAGATAATCATTGTACTTTGTCCATTAGTAAATAATTGCATCTAGTAATGACATGGAAACAATATAGAACGTCAACACATAGCAACCAGCGTTTTAAGATTTGAGTGTTCCTTCAGCTTTCTGCTTCTCCTTTTTACTAATAACAAAGCGGTGTTACTTTTAAAATGAGTAAAATGAGTTCGTCTGGAACACAAAATTGACGTTATGTATTTTAAATGCTATATGTCGTTTGGGCAGAGTATTCTATACAGTAAGCAGCAATAGAAATAGTTAAAATATTATTTAGGAGCATGACAATTTTGTATATCTATTATGAATCTAAACAACAGCAGAAATTTAAGAAAGGTGAACAACATGGAACAACAGCCAAAGATTTACGAAGGTAACAGAGGCGTTTTATATCACGTTTTAAATTAACGTGCCTTGACTGGTTATGTCATAAGGGACGACGAATTAAATTATGCTGAAATGAGCTCAGGTTCCTTAGAGTTTACAGTTACCCGACATTCATCTTTCAGGATAAGGAAAACCTCCAGATAACCGTTTCTGACCGAGATTCCAACTCGGAACCTCTTGAACGTGAAGCAGACACACTACCACCAATGGTACAGAAGCAGGTCTTTAGCGCTTTTATGCTCTAAATTACGAATACAGCAATTGAAATTATCGCAGTGGTTGGTGCTGAAAAATACCTCATGACTAAGTATTTTGTTCAAAGACAAAAGACAAATACAAAACACTATCAAAATTCACACTACTGAACAAAAAACTGTTTTCAGTAAATTAAATGCCAGGTCAGGAGATGGCGTTGAGTATAGAAAAATGTGTCAAAGGAACGTAGCTACTTAACTTGATTATCAAGCTGTATTATCTGTGTTTCTTAATTCGACGGATTTCCATTTTAAGGCCGGTTTCCAAGAGGAGGAAGCCTGTAATACAGCAAGCGTCAGATAAACCTACCGCTACAGCCTGCATCCCGTTTAACGGCAACTATCCGGCAGAATTAGCAAAATTCTCGCCGAATACATCAGGACCATCCACAAGCCACCTCCGAAGATTAAACATCTGTTGGGACCAGCGAAAGACAAATTGGACTTCCAAGTTCCGGGAGTGTACGGCATTCCCTGCGAATGTGGGACACCGTATACAGGACAAACCGGAAGGACCATCGCTACTAGAATAATCGAGCATGAACGGAGCATTCGTTTAATGCAACCTGAGAAGTCTGGGCTGGCAGAGCATTGTTTTGATAACAACCATAGAGCCAATTTTCGGGAGACGACAATCTTGGCAAAATGCAACAGTTACTGGGAGCGGAGAATTAAGGAAGCTTTGGCGATTTCCTCTGAAAGGAGCATGCTTAATCGCGATGCTGGATTTCAGTTGAGCTCCTCTTGGAAACAGGCCTTAAAGATGAAAATCCGTCGAATTAAGAAGCAAATATCAATGCAGCTTAATAATCAAGTTAAGTAGTTACGTTTCTTTGTCACAATTTTCTATACTCACGCCATCTCCCGACCTGGCATTTAATTTACTGAAAACAGTCTTTTGTTCAGTAATGTGAATTTTGATAGTGTTTTGTCTTTGTTTATAGTTGTGTTATATCCAGTATTTCACTTGTGGATATAACATTTAATAAATATCCTGATGATGGGAGAGATGCACACTCCCGAAACGTTGATATCTAATAATCTTTTCACCTGGCTGGCTGCCCGAGGAGAACGTGAGCGTATTCGTCGCCAGGAAAGCTTCCGGTCTTAATGTTAAGTATTTTGTTTTCTGTGAATAGTGATAGAGGCTCACGGGACCATGTGACCACCCCTTAGGAGAAATAATTGGGTCATATTCATGACCTTGAAGGGTTGTTGCACAGATTAACACCAGATAATCAACTCAATCTTGATGATATGTACCGTATAGGAACGCGTTTTATGATGTTTCGGGTGACAATTACAAGAACTACTACTGCAGTCAATTATGCGGCTAACTGCTTTATGAATCAATCACGCCTCTGCCCGCCTCGGTAGCGTAGATGTGTGTAGCGTATCGTGTCTGCCTCATGTTCAGGAAGTCCCGAGTTTTAATCTCGGCCAGGATGAGTGGATAAGGTATTCCGGGGTTTTCTACTGTTATGAAAGACGAGTGTCGGGTAACTCTAAGCTCTGTAGACCTCGGCCTCATTTGAGATCGTCACCCATTTCATTCATCGTCCGATTTGACTTAACGTTGGAGGACGTAAATTTATATATATCGTGCTGCCACGTGCACTAATGCTGACTCTAGCCCAATACTTCTGAAACTCACGAAAAGAAACAGAAAGTGCAAGCTTTAAATAAAATCACCAGTGTCTTCAAGTCTTCTCAAACTGGAGAGAAAACCATTAAACACAAAAGCAACTTTATTTTAAACCTGTAGTTCTTCCCATTTACCTTGTGCAAGAATATTGACATTATTTTTGTCTTAAATTGACAAGTGGGTGAGTGTGTGGGATTTAAGGGCCCGTCGAAAGCTAGGCCATTTGCACCCCATAAAATTGACAAAAATTTTATTAGTTTACATTAAATAATATGTAAAAAATATGAAAGCATTTTTAATTGCTGCTCGTACATTATAAACATAACAAATATCTTACCAATTAACTTGTTACTCATTTGGGCTTTTATTTTTAATATCGATTGAGTATACTGCCAAAGGATTTAAAAAACATTAACATATGAATTTTAACGCAGCCCCTGTCACCTAGGAACACTGAGACGACATATAACTTGATATCAGAAAGACATTAACACAAACAAACGAATAAATATAAATAAATGACGTATACCAGAATAGACATATGCCATAATGCTAGCATATACTCCGGAGACCGCCACAGTGACAAGGCCACTCTACGAAGATCAGTAAACTCCCTTTGCAATCCCTGTAAACAAACAACCCTACTCTATTTTCTGTTTTGCCCTCAAGACAAATTTGGTGCCTCTCAGTCGGAAACCAACCCATTGTTAAAATACCAATCGTGCTTCTGACAACAGGTTATAGGATTTTGACCGACGCGCAGAGCGCATGCCTCCACATAAATTTTTGCATGCGGACCGTTAGAGAAAGCGTCTCTGATGTTAGGTCTGAAACTGGAAATTCTGAACACTGATCTCAAGTGGGGATAGTCACCAGCCAATAGAAAATTGATATTCGTTCATGTGATTTTGCAAACTCCGAAAAATACCTAGAGTGGGGATAATTCTAAGTGATGGCGGAAAGTAGGTTTTGCTAGTAAGAACACTTCGGTCCTGAGTTCTACGTGAGACGGACGCACATTTGGCGCCGCCTAACAAGTACACTTCCGCGCCATGCACAGAGACAAAGTGCAATATTTAACAACCTCTCCAGTGAGAATTAGCACAAAGAGTAATATATAGGGAAGACGACAAATATATCCAGTTCGGCTACGCAGTGCTATTGCCTCTGTGCTTCACATCACAATATTGACAGTGACGCTAAACACAGCAACCATACCGACGACGACTTTACGGTGGCGAGCAAGGAGCCTAAGGACAACAATAAACTTCTATCTACCATATTCGAGGTGTCATCATTCAACCAACAACCAGTCAGGACGCGCCCACTCCTGAAGTACAGATGAGAGTTCTCATGCGGGAACTACAAGTCACCTCGAACCGGTTACAATCTCCCTTTCCTTAACCTCCGCACGCCACCGATCCTTAATTGTGAGGCGTTGAGCACAAGGGAGAGCTCGATGTGTTTCGCTACGGGCCGGGCCGCCTTAATTTAAATCTTATTTTACGTGGAAGAAAGTTTAAAATGACTTAGAGCTATATGCTATTGTAATAAATAAATATTTATATATACATATATTCTAGTCCAGTTTAAATATAGAACATAAAATGGAAAAAGAAATAAAGTAAAACGTTATTTTCAGTTTGAATTTGGAATTATAATATTTTAGAATACTGAACTTAAAATGTATTTAAATGTTTTAAACCAAATATTTTTAGTAGCAGTAAACACGAAAATAATATTTCTGAGCACAAGTTAGACATAACTTCTCCAGTTTTCTTTGCATCATCACGCATTTCATTATCGTCAGATGTGAATTAACGTTGGAGGACGTACATGATATATCCAGTCTTTCTGAGCACAAGATAAACATGACTTCTTCAGTTTTCTTTGTAACGTTAAGCTTTTAGTCTCTAAAATAAATAACTATTCTTTCTTTTAACAGCAGCAGATTAAAATATTTGACTAATGAGTAACAAAAGTATACTAAATAATGAAATAAAAGTACACTGTAATAAATCTTTACTTTAGTTTCCACAGTAAACAACTAGGTTCCCGGCTGGTAGAGCATCTGTCTGCCGTGCTAGGGGTCCCGGGTTCGATTCCCGCGGTAGGGTTGGCAATTTTTCTCCGACCAGGATAATTCCTCATTTTCCCCAGAGTCTGGAAGTATGAATGAGATTGCGAATGTGTGCGTGATCTAATGATTAAAACCCAACGAATACGAGTTAACACCTTCGATATGTTCCAAAGGAGAACGGCCGCCGATATGACCACTGGAGTTAAAGACGTTCTATAAATGGAACACAAAAAATAGGTTCCATTTCTATAAGATACGAGGTGGAGAACGCATGATCATGAAGTTGCAGCTAGAATTGCTCGTAACTCACAATTTTTTTTCGCGAGACCAGTTGTGTTCCATTACACATTATATATCTCCTGTGCCTTGCAGCTAATATAAATATTTGCATAGCTTCATAGCAAGTAAATGTAACAGTCTGTTGTAGCCTTATCAACAATAGGTGGTAAACACTGACACACGAAATTATGTTACGCATCTCAAAAAGAAAGCTCAGGCAAATCCACTAAATCCTAGCGAGGTTACCTAATTGGAATAGGCAATTAATTGAATACTTTCTTTTCTTTCAAGTGGGGGAAGTGTTTGTATTCTAGAAAAAAATATTACTGCAAATGTATGTTCTGAGGCTTCCTGAATCAAAACAGGGGCACTTTTAGTACTCTCTCTCTCTCTCTCTCTCTCTCTCTCTCTCTCTCTCTCTCTCTCTGTGTGTGTGTGTGTGTGTGTGTGTGTGAACAGCATAACTCTAAAAGAAAAGTGATTAAATATCAAACTTGATATTTAAGTTCAATATTTTCCAAGGATGTAACAAAGATTTTCAGTGAACTTCCCCCCAAACCATACTACCCCTTACTTGATCACTTTTTCGAAAATTTCCAGTTCCTTAAAGGTGACTAATAATTCTAGACATAAAATAGTGTGGCGGCGAAGAAGCATGGAAGTTTCAGTGAAGAGAGGGAAGCGCGGTTTGTGTACACAAAAGAGAGTGCAGATAAAGACAACAGACGGATAGGTGTCACGTAGATAACGAGCTTGCATAAGCAGATAAACATAGCGCTTGAGATAAAAGACTTACCGAAACAAACTGAGATAAATGGAAATTTCTGGTAATATCTTGATAATTCGGTTTCTTTATTGTTCTGAAAATATCTCGAATTTAGGAATGAGGTATTTAAGGAAGTGCCGACTCGCCAAAAGTGAGTGAGTCACGAGAGGTAAGCAGAGAACAGCTGAGAGTGTTGTAAACTGAACGCTGTTTGTTATTGTCATCGACCTTGGAAGATTGTGTTGTGATATGTGACATAATTTTGCTGCTACGGAGTGTATTTCTACGCAAATAAAGAACATTTAGAATTTCGGCAAATTGAACTTTTAATTCTACGAACCCACAAAGTCACAATAGTATATATATATATATATATATATATATAAGATATTTTTATGATAAACGAAATTTAAATCTTGGATTATCTGGGAATATCCCCAGAAGTACTCTTCATTCTGAATGATTTTCGCATAACTGATAAACTCTAAGAGGGGCCAAATCTTTCTACACCAAAAATGTACATCTCGTTAAAGTTCACAATTCATCTGAAGTACAATTTTTGGTGGAATGAACCATTTTCAAGACATGTCCTGTTATTTGTTTGAATTCTTCAAAGAAGTTGTTCTTTTCTCAAATATAAATACCTCGTATTCACTTTTTATGTCCTGATCATGCAAAGAGAACGAAATTTCGAAGCCATCACATAATGACTGGCTCTTAGAATGTTTGACTACCATTTAAGCACGTAAATTAGCCATTATTTAATTTCCTCAAATGTTTCTCTCAATTGACATGAAGTACATAGACGAATCAGCATTAGTAAAATGTTTTTCTATAAGAGAAGGTCATATAATAGCAACATATCAGTCCTTTTGTTTTATTTTAGTTTAATGTTATTCTCTATGAACACAGTGAAACCAAACGACACTTATAGTATAGGTATAATTTGGGAAAGCTATGATTACAATGATTTAAACTAGAAACTGCTTTCATTTTATGAATTGTTAATGATCACATTAATTAGAATATGAGGTGTGTCATTTTTAGTATTGAAACCTAAATATGACAAGCATTTTACATTTAAAGCTATTTACACAAAACCAGGTAATACACTAAAGTAACTGCCTAAACCAATTTCACTTTTCTGGTTTCCCTGACAGTTCAGAACATGTGTGTCTCAATAGTGATCTAAATCTTAATTATTCACCAATGTTGAAATGAAACACCATATTATAAGGAATTTTTATTATATGCCACAGTAAATAGTTATATAGGTGAGAACACTAATAATCTTTCTGGGGGCCACCAATACACATCACCAAAACAGGAAACACCCTAATTCCCCTGATTATGAACTTTGGATTTTTGCTAACGTATTTCCGGTAGATGGAGATGATGACTACTAAACAAAATAAAGGAGGAAGAATTTCATTTTGCATCAATAATTCAGAAATAAGGTTAATTAAAGTACTTGCAATGTTTCATCTACAACATCCCTAATTGACATTTCTTCACTAATTACTACATTAATCAAATTTTGAATTATAAAGAAATATAAAATGCAGGTAAAATTCAAGTTATGTCATTATATAGTTTTCGGTACTATGTATTCTTTTTACAATTCATACATCCCACTTAGCAACGGGCCTTTGTGATAAGAAATTCACTTGCTTCTTGCGACTCAAAAATTCTCGCACGCATTTCACAACTTGCGAGTTTTACACATCGAAAGATGTGTTTTCTAGGTTAGCTTTCACGTTGCTGCGATAAAACTTAAACTACCACTCTCAGCTTTGAAATTTTGACTCAGCATTCAGTTAGCCAATCCTATTGTTATATTCACGTCGTACATGGAGCTCAAATATAGTAATAACTTATTTTTTTAACTAAAGTCCTCCAACGCTAAATCATATTAAAGTTACCCGACATTCACTTCTCAGAATAAGGGAAAACCCGGGAAAAACCTTATTCAGATAACTCACCCTGGCCGAGATTTAAACTCGCGACCTTTTGAACGTGAGACAGACCTCCTCCCCCCTTCGCTACTCCGAATACAAGCTACTCCACTAATATTCCGAAATCGAAAATATATGTAATTATATTGAATTACGTATGCATATATACATTACCTATTAAAAGTATTTAGTATGCAACACAAAGGTCTAAAATAATTGTGTTGGCAGCAGCCCATTGGTATCTAATCCTTGTTTCACATAAGCTTGCCCCGTATCTCTTAACGGTCACGTGACCTAATCACCCCTCATTGGCTGCTATTGTAGTATAGACTGTTGTGCGGTAAAAATTAGTTCGTTATTTAACATGGTGATATATCTTTATATTTTGGAAGAGAATTGTCAAATTTATATTTTCGTAACTGTTTTAATTAAATATATTACGCTACAGAGTTGATTTACCTGAAATGCATGTTAATTCTTAAACGAAGTAAAGAGGAGGTTCTTTTGCTGTCAAGCACATGGCACGATAGCACGTGATTTAGCGGTAGTGATGACATATTTGTTTATATGACTTTTATCACTGACCTTGTTTTGAACTGGATTAGTCATATATCGCCATTCGAAGTGTGTTGTGCCGAGTGCGAGAGCTAAATTATTTTATTGATCGTTTATTGCGCGTGTACTTATTATATGTATAATGGCAGAGTGTTTTTCGCTGAAGCATCGCAAGGGAACACCTTCACAAAGCGGCGAAAAAAGAATGGTGGTTCATGTGTTCAATGCACTCACAGAGAAGAATCCGTCTTTGTCAGTGAGAGAAGCCGAACAGCTGTGCTGTGAACTTACAGGTGTGAGTGTTAGATGCGTAGGAACATCGCGACGTGAAATTGCGACAACAGGAAAACTTACCACTCCAGGGGCGATATTGCTGTGTGGCGAAGATGTTATTTAAGGACAATCAGTTTGTACCGGGATATTAATCGCAAAATATACTACCTTGACAAGACTTGGGTGAATGAAGGACACACGACAAGCATGGCGTGACACGACTTTTTAAGACTAAAAGACAAGCATTTTTACAAGGTATGTGCGCTGGTTTAAAAAAATCCCAGTGGAAAAGGCTGAAGGCGTTTCATTATAAACTTGTTTCAGTTTCATTGCACATTCATTCAGTTTAAACTTGCTTAGTTTCATTATAAACTTCTATTTTTGCATGCCTTCATATTCTTATTTGTATGATTTTATCTATCTCCCTGCTAATTATTATGACGTTTACTGCAGGTTTAAATGTGATGGGAAGGCTCCGTCTATGGCCTATGGCGCGAAAGCATTAGCCAATTAGGATGAGGGGGAAGATAGTTGCACGCGGAGTGATACATGTCAGCGGGGCAAGGTTATATGAAACAGAGATTAGTGTGTGTACATTAAAAACTATTAGGCACATTCAGCACTTCAAAATTTAACTTGTGTACTGATGTTTCAGGTGGGAGTTTGGGAACATCGATGCGACACAGAAGTATCTAATCCACTTGGCAGGCTCTGGGTTATTGTTTATCAGAATAGATAATGGATACAGATGAAGTGGAAATGCCTTGAACGAACGGTAGTTATGCCTTGGTTTATAGGTTACTTCTTGTGCATTTTTGTCATTTTGGACAAATGTGTATTATATGTTTATTTTCCGAGATATATTCTTAAAATTGTGCGCGGAGAAAATTTTTCAGTCTGACAAAAGCTAAAATGCCATGTAACTGCGTGAACAGAGCGGATTATCAGTTTTGAATTTATGGAAAGGTAACCTTCCCATCGCTAAAGCTATATATAAACACCGTTTATTAAGAGAGTGTAACATGTTTATTTTGAGTGAAAAATACGTCTTCTTAAGAAAACGTGCCCTGCATGCTTATTGCAATGGATGTTCTGCAAACCTTAGTGACTGACTGAAAGGAGAAAAGGGGATTAATGCCCATTGGAAGGCCAGTGATTGCAACACAACAAAGTAATCATGTAGACCATTTTAAACAAGTAGATGATTTTCAAAAGGCTTTCGATAAAGTTGATCATGACTAAATTAAGTTTTGCTTTTCCATTAATGAAAATATTTCGATCATATTTAAAAGAGAGATCACAGGTGCATTGTATGTCATACCAGTTAAATGTTAATTCAGGTATTCCACAAGGTTCTTACTTAGGACTTCTGTTATTTCTTGTGTTTTATAAATGATTTACCAAATATTGTAAAACATTAAAACATGTTAACCTTTGCAGATGATGTTAAACTGTATAAAAGTATAAATAATGTTAAAGATTGCATGGAACTTCATTAGGACCTTCATTGTTTATATACATGGAGCAAAACAAACAAACTCCCATTTAATATTAGTGAGTGTGTAAAAATGTCCTTTACTAGGAGTAAAAGTCCCGTTAAATATGTTTATAATATCAACAGGACACCGCTCGTTGAAGTGGTTGAAAATAAACACCTAGGAGTACACTTTACAACAAATCTCAGAATGAACAGGGACATCGAAATAATGGTATCAAAATTGCTAAAATCTCTTGACTTTATTAATCCAAATTCCTATTCATTTAATGGAAAAATCTTAATTCAACGTTATAACTTATTTGTGAGACAAAATCTCGATTATGCATTTATTATTTGGAGTCCTAAAACAAAAAACCATATCAACACAATAGAAAAAGAACAGTCAAAATTTCTAAAATACATGCCATTTAAAAGAATGGATATTACCCTACTTACACAAACTATGACACTCTTTTAGAAGTATTTAAATTTAAACGTTTACATTTTAGAAGAAACATTGCGCGTTTAATATTTCTGTATAAAATAATACATTCGATTATTGATGGTAGTAATATTACAACAAATATATTATTTTATGTACCCAATAAAATAAGCAGATTCAAGAGGCTTTTCTTCACCTCCAGAGCAAATACAGAAATCCATAAATATTCACCATTACACAGAATTATGTATTTATATAATAAACTTCATTACTTCAAAGTAGATATTTTCAACATGTCTGTGACTCAATTCAAAAATGCCATAATTACTAACTATTTCTTCGTAGATCAGTAAATTACTAAAGATGACAACAACAGTATAATCACTGTAATTAGTAATAGTAGTAAAATTACTTACCATGCCACCTTCACTTTTTTATAATGGTTTCTATTCCTTATTTTCCCTCTCTGTATTACTTTGTGTTAATTTATGTTTTTCTTTTGTTTTATTTGTATTTGTATATTACTATGTGTAAATAATATATATGATGAACATTGTAATTGGGCTTATAAGCCTGTTATGTTCATAATAAATAAATACATAAATAAATAAATCATCCTCATTTATGCATGTTCTCTCCAATTAAACATAGTTCAAAGAAGAAGAGGTTAAAATAGAACACTGCTTACAAATTCATTGTTATTCTCGTGTTCAGAATATGATAAAAATACCCCGAATGCCAAAAATTTCATTCTGTAACGTAAAAAGGTGTAATACAATTATTCCTGGCAGCTTTGCGAAAAAAAAACTGTTTTAAAAGTACGATAACGCTAGAACATTACTCACAACTTTATTTTCATAAAGAGTACGGAAAATACATCGGATGCTGGCCATTTGAATTCTGCGACTGACAAAAAGTAATTTTAGTTACACCTGCTAGGTTTTTGGAAATGTTTTATTAAATTACAAAAAAGAGAAGACACTATTAGTCTAAATCACTGATTTAGGTAACCTGTTTTTGAAGTAAGATTTTAGCGACCCTGGGCTACTTCGTATTCGGAGACTTGAAAACAAAAAACATGTTTTGTGATAGCCCCAGGGTTTTTAGGTAAGTTGTTCAAGGACATGATCATTAATCATTCCTGTGGTTCACATAATTTGTAGTGCACTAGTTTATTATTCAGCGTATTAATAATACAGAAAAATTATATCACTTAAAATGTCCATGCATGAGTTTCATTTTCCATTTTGCATTAGCCTGTAGGGACTCAAGATATAATAAATAAAAGTTAATCGTTTCGAACAAAATGAACTTATGTTGTAAACTTTCTGCTCAGACTGTAATAGAGCCAAAAACTGCAAATAAGCTGCTATTACTGAAGTCTGTGCATTGTGTAAGTAAAGAATACACTAAGTTTGAAAACTGGTTGAGAAGAAACTTGGTGGGTACTATTAATGGGTAGATTAAACATTGTCTCCTAACTCACTATGGATGAAGTAGTTGATGCCAAAGAAGGCTGGAGGTTAACAAAAATATTAGCATTAGAAATTAGGTGTGAGCAAGCCTTTGAAGTAATATTCAAAAGAGCGTGAATTGAAATATCGAACGCTTTGCTCAGTGTACGTTGTGGTTCCTCATAAAACTTCGAACTGATGATCGGGTTATAGGCTATGCAAAGAGGGGAGACAACTCGCACACTGCGACCTACATAGATGCTTTCCAAGAGGAAGCGATGAAGTAAAGAAACCACAAGAGCTATAGGCCGCAGGCAGACAGATCACAAAGAAGGCAGAAGTCGCTAGGAAATCCAGGTTCGAAAACTTCCTTTGAGCAAGCTCATCCGCACCATCTATCCGGCACTGCCATACCCACAAAACAGAGACACGTCTGAAGATGACAGAAAATGGAATTGTGTAAACTATTCCAGCATTTGTCTACCGACCATGAAAAACCTGGGAAAAGCCCGGGTTCAAAAGTGTTGGTCGTCTGGAATAGAACCTGTGATCCCCCCCCCCCGCCCACGAATGCAAGACTTACAGGTTATTGTGGAGACGATGATCAAGGAAATGCTACTGTTTTATTTGTTGGGTCAAACGGCTAAAATTTGTTTAATATGCTATTCTCTGTTGCAGGATATAAAACTTTGGTTATTGTGAGTGAACGTGAAACCAAGACTAGTAAGAAGACTTTTCGCAATAATATACAGGTCAGTCAATAAGTAATGTGTCCTCTCTCTCTCTCTCTCTCTCTCTCTCTCTCTCTCTCTCTCTCTCTCTCTCTCTCTCTCTCTCTCTCTCTCTCTCTCTCTTAATTTCTAAGAAAATCAAATTTTGATCACACAGTATAAAAGCCAGAGAACTGAGGATTAAATTGCCACTTTTCAATGTAATCCTCGTCCTTTGCACAGTTTTGACCCACCTTTTAACAAGGGCATGTATTCCAATGTCGTAAAATGCAGTCTTGCTTCCGAATCCATTGACGCACATATATTTTCACTGCCTCTGAATCTACAAAGTGAATCCCACGATGAGCTTCCTTTAGTAGCCCAAACAAATGGTAATCTAATGGGACTAGATCAGGGCTGTATGGGAGATGAGGCCAGATTTCCCATTCAATTTTCATAATCGCTTCAGCGGTGTGATGACTAGTGTGTGGTTTTGCATTGTCACGCAAAAGAAGAACATCTACCATCCTTTTTGTTGAATAATCGTCTTCACACTGCCTTTACTGAGAGAAAACATGCAACACAGTTCATATTTTTAATATATATACTAATATATACTTATTTTTGTACATTTGTTTCACATTCTGATATTTACATTTTGGACAAAAACAAATGAGAGAACAAACTTGTTTGACAGTAAAACGAGATTGCTAGAAACATTAAATAACTACAGAAACATTTACCTTCGTTCAAAAAAGAATTGATATGCCTTATAAAACTTGGCAGATTTTCTATCACCAAAGAGCTTAGCAAGTTCTGTTTTCAGATAACTCACATAGTCAAAGGGATTCACATACTCCGAATGTTGCAGTACATAATACACTGTATGAGCTAGTAATCACACACAAAACTGATGTCTGGCAGGCGGAGTGATCACAAAGTTCGGTTCAAGAAGAATTTGTTGGGTACACCAGGCATATCGGGTCAAAAAGAGTTGCTGTAGATAATCCATGAGGCGTCCCTTAATCGGTGCCGCAACTGGGCATTCATAAAGTCTATGCTGTAGCGTATCCTCCCCTTCAGACACTTACTTGAAGCTGAGAGCCGTATCCTATGTAATCGACTGCGGGTGGCCAGGATGTCATGTACCACTATAAACCATAGGGATCGGAGTTTAGCCGACAGATGTTTCGAGGAGATAGTGGAACAGTGAGTGTCCGCTGTCCAATTCCGGGATATGCGCATAGCAGGAGCCTTACATTGAAGCATAAACAGCTCATAGATTTTCTTAGAGGTGTAGTCAGTGGCGGTCAGTAGATAACTGCGGTGCTGCGCATGTAGTCTAAGGTTGTCGGAATCCGTCTAACATCTAGTGGGGTGTCGAGTCCCACGGCAGAAGTCCAATATTGTAACCACTTGCTGGAGAAAGTACAATCCTTGTGCTGTAGCATATAATTCCGACTAAAGAGAAGCGCTCTACATCTTAGCTCTATATTCCAAAGACCAATACCACCTTCTTTCGGTTGCTGAGAAAGGGTTGTCACAGGCACTTTGAAAATATTTCCCTGCCATATATACCAACCAACCGCTGATGTTGCTTCGTTATGGGAAGGATTTCTGCCAAGTACCACAGCTGGGAAAGTACATAAGTATGTATGGCCCACATTCTTTCATATAAACATAGTTTTCGATGATACATAGTTTTACAATGTACTTTGATTGACTGGACCATGGACGCCCAATTTATCGATTGCATTTCGTAAAAGCCCCTTTCTCGGCAGTAGGAATTGAACCTGCAATCCTTCGGTTTGCTAGCTAACACGCTAGCCACTCTGCTAAGGAACAGCTCGCGGTCAGCACAAATGATATCCACTCATTCAATGTTGCCTAGAGTCACTGCAGTTATCGGTCTACCACTTCACTTTTCACATCCAATGGTGTTTGCCCTTCTACTTCATTATGTAGCGACGAACCCTTCTTCTAACAGTGCTGACATCCATTGTTGCATCACCGTACATTCAACCTTTCATACACACGAATGGGCGCTTCCGGTATCACCTTCCGCCTGCAAGAATTCAATTATGGAACGCTGTCCAATTCGCACATAGATGTTCACCATTTTGCAAAAGGCAGCAGTGCTGCCACCTGTTGACTTAGGAACATGCTGCTCCAGTGGACTGGAGAAGAAGGTTTGAGAAATTGCGCCAAATTCAAATTTAACACATCGCTAACTTAGTTAAGGAGAAAAAAATAGGAGGCTGTACTTATTGACCGACCAACACAAAGATGTCAACAATACGCAGTTGAATAGACAATATTTCTTTGCGACCGCAAGGACGTTCTGAGAGAAGTTTCTTTGTAAGGACGAATTGTAAAGTTTTTTTTTTTTTTTTTTTTTTTTTTTTGGAGAAAAACACATTTGGAATGAAGTATCTGACCTTGCTAAATGCACAGCATATTAGTTAGGTTGAACTTCAGCAAGTCAGCTAGTGTACCAGGAGTAGATATGATAGTTTTAAAGCATCGTGAAGACCGTTGGCATCCAAATAATAAATAAATAAGCACATAAATAAAAAATATCGTTTCCTGAAATCAGCTGTAATTCTTTCTGTATGCGTGTGTCAATAGTACACAAGCATCATATTTTTTTGCAAATAAAAGACATTGATCAGAACTTCAAACACTATCAGTATGAATTTGTTCTAATTTTTATATCACATCCAATTAATTTTAGTTAATGTATAAAGGGCAAAATGAATATATGTATGGCCACGAGAAGGTGTAAATTAATGTTTGAAGCTAATTAAATGTTAATTTTTGGATATAACGTTTTTTTTAAAATCCATTATAAAAGCATGTCTGTTTTAATAAATTTGTTTTTAACTCAGAGCTAAAGCAGCGTAAGTATTGATGCAGCAGAAGACGGACAGACATTAATGTTCAGACATAAGAGCCTCGAAAACATTTCCAAATATAACATGTCAACACACGTTTATTTGTTAGCGCTAATGTCGTAAAGTGCTTGTCCTCACTATTTTTAAAATTATGTGCAGATTAGTGATTTTAAGTTAGGCTAAACCCTGAAATAAATCTGATATTGACGATCACACAAAGAACTGCCGAGAGAGATTACGCAATGTACTTATTGTTCGAGGCTCGAAGCCAGACCCTAGCAACAATCAAGGCGAGTAAAACGATCCGCCCCGTTGGGCAACAAATATTTTACGACATCACGACTTACGCTCAAAAAGGGTATAACACTCTTGTTGACTGATAGGAAGTGGAACAAGGAGAAAACTGTCGTTCCCCACGAGGAAATGGTAGTGACACAGCCAGCGAAAAAGAGAAAACGCTTAAGGTGAAGTCCGGGAAGGCAGTTGGGAGATACAGAGCAAGGGGAATAGCAGAGAAGGAGAGGACAGAAAGAGATATTGTAGAGAAAGGACAATGAAGGTAAGGGATAAGAAAAGGAGAGAATAGAAACCAAAAGAAACGAAAGGAGGGGGAAAAGAGAAGGAGAACAGATTAGTAAAGTAAAAAAGTGGCAAGGGAAAAGAGGAAATGAAGGAGAAAAGAGGACAACGGTACAGAGAAGAAACGAAACCAAAAATATTCTTTTGTTTTGCACTCACATGAGTTTCCCTACTCTGCAAACTATTCTTGCAAACGCTTATTCCTGTACTTTATATTAATCGAGATCAGCGCATGCAGAAGTTATCTTATTGCTATTACTCTTTTGAGTGCAGAGGAAGACAGTAGACTTTAAGCGATAGTAAAATCTTTTAAGAGCTGGTGGCTATGTAATGACGTTGAAATTCCGTTGTCTTTGCATGCCCACGGTATAAAAAAGAATCTGCCATGTTGCAATCATATGGTTATTCTTGCACAACCCATTCACGCTCACACACACACACACACACACACACACACACACACACACACACACACACACACACACACACACACACACACACACACACACTTTTCCTCTATATTACTCGAGAGAAACAAGTTATTACTATTATTCTTGTAGCTGCAAGGGAATATGGCAATAGAGTAGGGTTGAAGCGAAAGTCAAACCTTTTAAGAGCTGTCTATGCGATGGCTATGAAGTTTAGTTCTCTTTACATGGTCGGGGGATTAAAAAAAACTGAATAACGTTTCATTTGAGAGAAATATGCGTATTGGAAATTTCAAACAAATAACAAAAACTATTTCCGAAACGGTTCATCCTACAACATGAACTGTATTTCACTTAAATTGCGTGTCTAACAAGCTCTACAGTTTTGTAGCAATATTTTTTTCTATCTCTTATGGTTTACTAGTTATACTAATACCCTTTCACAGAAACAACAACAACAATATGTGAGCAGACTCCGGAGGCTTATATTTTTCTAAGTCCACATCGTGTCCACGGCCGGTTTACAATGGTGTCACGGAAGCTTCTCTTTAGCTCCTTTTTTCGCACACTGTAATCTGTGCCACAAATTGAGTTTCATAACTGACTCATAATTAAGTCTGAGCACCTATACTATACTGATAGCCGAGCGGTTATAGACAAGTTTATAGGAGCTATACTTACAAAGGTTTGAATCCCAGATATCACTTTGACTTTTTATTGTAGAAA
The DNA here is from genome assembly GCA_030765055.1 of Mantis religiosa. Classification (NCBI taxonomy): domain Eukaryota; kingdom Metazoa; phylum Arthropoda; class Insecta; order Mantodea; family Mantidae; genus Mantis; species Mantis religiosa. Next base: position 268,030,738 of record CM060948.1, read on the forward strand.
TTCGAAATTGATAATACTCATATTATAAGGTAACTTGAAACTGCTAAGGTTCACTTGATTTTATGGTATTTATGCTCACAGATAAGAACTGAAACACTCTACTATGTTTTTAAACTAAATGAAATAAATAAATAGTTTACTCCTATATGTAATCTCAAATAAAATGGAAATTAACTTAGTCGGGTGTGTAAGCCCTCTGCTTCTAGTATTGCTCTCACTCTGTGGGGTATGGATGAGACCAAATGCCATGTGAAATTTTCACGAGAGGATACTTCGCAATATATGTCAGCAACATTCATAACAGATGAATGAGCCCGAGTATTTACACAACCAATATTAAGGCAATTTTCTAATAACATTGTATTTATTTTGAAAACAACAAGAATATGTTATTATAAATGAATGTGTTTAGATTATTACTATTATTTATATTCTGCAAAAAATGCATAAGACATGACTGTTAGAGTAACAATAATAAAAAGAAGCATGAACATAAAGGATTCGAACTCATGTTGGTTTACATACGAGACACATGTGTTTTACCACTCGACTACCATGCATACGGCCAAGCCGCAAGGGATCACCCTATCTATCGTATAGCTTTGAAATGAAGCCAGAAGAGTATCAAAGCGTATATTTTAAAAACTAATTGCTCTTTCACACTAGTCGTGTGTAGGGCAAAGTATGGGAAGGCAGAGTTCGACTGAAAACTTCAATGCCATAGCTGGGCTTCAAATCATTAAACTTCTTAGTCTGACTCTACCTTTCCAAAGCGTATTCTGTGAACGCAGCGTCATAGAATGCTTCCGATGTTTTCCGAATGAATTTTGTTTCTGGTAGGTGCTCATTTTTATTAAAAAAGGATTAGATTAGATGTCCTAGATTAAATACGACGTCTGAGGACATTCCCCTGAAAATACAAGCTAAGTACTTCATTGGTCATGAAAATACATAAAACATATGATATTCCAATCCAAAGCATTAGGGTCATTTTTGAGAAATTTTTTTTTCATAAAATGCCCATGTAGTGAGTAGTCTAGTGGGGATCTTTTGTGGTAACTGTTTGGTAATTTTCGTGCCACGTCCTTGGAAGATGGACTTAAATACCGCATTTTGTATTTTACGGACTTTTAATCTTTGAGTTATGCTGCGCGCGCGCGCGCGCGCACACACACACACACACACACACACACACACACAGGCATACACACAGTGTGGTAATACGTCAATATTGGTTCTTTTTGTTGTATGTTGTTTGTATTGCAGTGATTTTCTTGGTATACCTATGTTTAATCTATCATTTATACAATGCACATATAATGCACATAAATAATGTGTCAATACTATATACTTATATATGTCCCGGGTGCCACGCCGTGGCTGAGTGCTTAGGCCGCTCGTCTCTCACCAAGTCGGCCTGGGTTCGATCCCAAGCTACTGCAAAGTGAGATTTATGGTAGATAACACAGCGATGGAGTGGGATTTAACCGGGATCTTCGGCTTCCTATGCCATCTCATTCCACCGGTGTTCCATCTTCATCTCACGTATCATCACTGTTACCGCTTGCGGTGCCGCATGTAGTAAAAGCGGGTGTTAAACACTACAGTTTGACCGCTCGTTCTCCGGCTCTGACATTTCTCGAGAGGGGGAAGCAGGCTGTTGCCAATTCTTTAGCGGGAATTTCAATCAGAGGAACATGGGTATTTTAAATATTTCACGCATTTGCATATTTCACGAACCAGTAGCCATATTATTATAATAGCGATAATAATAATACTTACGAACACTAAAAATCGGAATTCGTGCACGCACAAAATAGCAATGAAAGTTCACCAATGCAAGCAACTGAAGACACGTGGTGCAAACAAAATTAACCTGACAACACGGTGTTGGATACGGAAGCCACGCCTTGCAGCGACAATGCTGATTGACGTTAGCAGACAGTTTTAACTTCCTGACCACGACACCGGATGTAGGGACTCCCAGTACTACCAACAGAAACAGTTAGTGCGCGTGAAAGGTGTGAACGAAATATTCGAATAGAGTGGTGTTTTAATGAATATCTTGCTTGATAAAGAAATTGCAATTTGGATTTCAAAGTTTTAAGGCTAATATAGTCCTATATTTTCATTCTAAAGATAATTTTGAGGATATGTTTTCAATGGCGCATTACTGTATGTTCCCCCTTTGCCTCCTGCAACCGCAAAACGTCAAGCCCGAGATCCAACGGTCGTACTGTACACATATCATTTCATTACATATGCTCACCTCTGTATATATAAGGCTCCTGTAGGGGAGGGGATCCGTCCCCTTCAGCTGCCGTGGTGCGGGCGCTGCGGACCCCTAGCACTCGTGGTAAAGTCTGTTTAGTTAACGCATGTGCAGTTCGGAGTCAAAGGAACCTGAGCCTCCCGCCCACTAATAACCGTCATAAATCTATCTCCACACTTCAGAAATGGAACACTGTCGTTGAGGACCAATAGCAACCCTGATTTTCTGGAAGTGACAGTTGCATGTCTACTCCACGTGGAGTCTCAGTTGCCAAAGTTCCAACTTCCAGTTGATCTGTTTCATTACGTGCAGAAATTCGTTGTGTGTCACAATGTGGAGACCGTAGGAGGGAAATGCAGTGGTAAATGCAAATGAAGTAGTATATAACTTTCAGTCACGTGAAAATAATCAAAGTGAAGACAGTAGTGTGAATAACTGGGCCGAGTTATATTACTGGAAAAGCCTCAAAAAACAAAGTTATAACGGTAACTCTTTCTAAGCAAATTCAAGCGCTTGTTTTGAACACATATAAGTATGTGCTGGCAAATAATCTTGGTAAGTGGTCGTGCAATGAACCTGATGATAAATTCTGAGTATTCACAGAAATAGAGTAAGAAATATTGTGACGAAAGGAATACCAAAGACGCCGATCAAGTGTGAAAACAAAAGGAAACGTTTCTCTAAAGTAGATAATTTCACATGCGATTTAATTCGTCGAGAAATTTATAGATTCTATGCAAAAGGGAGAGTGCCCACCTTAGACGAATTGGTTGCACATTTGCAAGAAATTTGCGATTTTCCTTTAAGGATGTTTCTCAGTACTGGACATAAGATAATTTATTTAGACGAAACCTCGTACGACACCCATGACGTATAGAGAAAAGTGGCAACCTTGCAGAAAGATCTGGAAGAAGAAGGGTCGGGGGTTGTGAAACGATTATAAGGGTTCGTTAAAGGCAGAGGCCGACGTCTACATGCATTAACTAAACAGACTTTACCTCTGACGTTACTAGAGGAACCTCGGGCCGAACATTCGAGCCCCTCCCTGATAGGGAGTTGTTCGGATTGGGTTGGACTCGAGGGGGCAGTGTGTTCCCGATATCCGTGGATGATCGGGTACGTCTACGGACGGGGTTGAGGGAAGCCATTATTTCCCGCGTACTAGCCTGCATAGCTAGTAGACGGTGTGCTAGATCACCAGGCGTCCCAACGAGGTTATATCGGTAGCCTTCCCATTTTGAAGTTGGCGCGCGTATGTGGCATATCCACTTCCATCATCTCTTCTTGAGTCCACAGGACCAGATGGGGGGTGGGCCCTTGTTAGTCTCTAGGTCTTGCCCTGTGGAAAGCCCCACGGATGCGCCGGGCGCCCTTTTGGTACAGCTCGGTAACTTCGTGGTCGAAGGAGTCCTGGGTCCTTGGTCCTACCGGTCCAGGACTAATGGGAGTAGAACCTCTGACATAAACTGTATAAATAAGGTGTACATAAAATCAAGTAATTTAACATTGCAAAGATTTGTGCACCTAGAAGCACAGACGCAGTAAGAAATTACATCTTCCAAGTTCGGATTTGCTGCACTTCTAATGTTTAACGCTCGGTATATTTATAAAAGAAATAGCTTTATTTCTGTGTTACTTGAACACATGATTTAACCCCTGTTAAACTCGACCAAGGTTTCCTCCTGAATTATCTCTCTAATCTCGAAGATATATTACGCTCCTATAAACAGCTCATGGTCATTTCCTCTTGCATTTTAAGGTGCGTCGATAATATTGCTACCATTCACTTTGAAATGGATATGCACTTTAGTTCACGTTTCGTAATAGCTACAGCTAAAGAGGCTCTATTTGGTTCATATGCTGTTTCACAGCCATTGCTCATGTCTAGACTGAGCATTTTTCTTCTGTTACGATCATTATTTGGCATAATTATCTTCTCTGAAAATATAACCAGAGGCTGTCACATTATTTATGCTCCGGTTTTTACTTAAAATGCTCAAGATGTCCAACTGGAAATACTTGGTTATATACTGTTGGTGCTTGTCTGCTATTACTTTAAAGACTGACAACGCATCAGCTAATTCGTTTTTTCCATATCTTGAGTGCTCCATGGTGACACCAGTGAAGAACTAATCACAATAACACAGTCCATATGGAAATTATGAGTTGATGCTACGCAGTGATATACATTCTCGAGACATACAACCAGGGGCGGTTCCTCCATAAGGTTGCAGGTTTGCGCTACACCCACTGATTCTGAATGTACAACAGGTGCATTTTGCACATTAAAGATGTACTTGTTTGCATTGTTTTATATACAAACATGTTTCAGTTACGCTTATCGTCTGTAGCTGCCCATGACCGCAGAAGTCGTAATAAAGAGTGATTAGCTGTAGGAGCCGCAGGTTTGCAGCGAAGATTTAACCTAAGATTTCGCCCAAATGTAGGCTCTCTGAGGGGTTTGCGGGAAGGTGAAGAGATGGAAGTGGCTTCTTATAAATTACTTGAATGGAGGTTTATAAACCTAGCTCCTCCTACTCTTAGCAACGGCTATAGCGTGACTTTCAGGCTTAGCTTCTATGTGCTCTGCTTTTCGAACACAGGAAGAGTTTAATTAAATGCATGGAGGTTATTCAGAAGAGAGCTCTGTTAAACAACAACGCCACACTTGTTCAGACTTCTGGGTTTATGTCCACTTTGAAAGATTATAATTTTGCCTTTCTTCGACAAGATCATGCCACTAGTGGACATTTTGTACAATCAGCTGCAGAAACGAGACTGCAATGCAACATTTGCCATCGCCCAGCTAAACGCATTTGAAAGGGAAGTGCAAAAGGTAAGAAATAGCGTGGATATCGAGGAACACGAAGAAACTGCAATTAAGAGGAGAAGAATAGAAGATCATGATGTGAAAAGAAGAGAAGCTCTTGAAGTATGTGACATTCTTAGAGAAGCAAAGGACAGATTTAGCTTCACGGAGCATCTGGTAGCCTCAACTTTGTTTCATCAAGAAAATTTCTAAGACATTTCCAGAGGATTCCCTTAGAGAAACAATAAGGTTCTATCCTTTTATCATTGGAACAAAAATTCGTAGAGAACTGACTGTAATTTACAGTCGAGAGGAATTTCGTGGAATGTCCGGCGCTTTGTGCTTGATGGACTTCATTAAGGAAAACAATTTATGTGCTACATTCAGCGAATATGTCAAACTCCTCCGAGTACTGTTAACTATGCCAATGTCTACCGCTGAAGCAGAATGCTGTTTCTCAACTTTAAAAGAAATAAAAACTTTCCTTGGGAACACAATGTCACAGACCGATTGTCAGCATTAGCAATGCTTTCAATTGAGAGAGATTTTGTTATGAGGATCAGCGATTTCAACGCAAAAGTTATCGATAGATTCGCCAGGTCTAAGGAGAGTAGAGCAGAGAATCTGCATAAATAGGTGAGTCATTACTACTCTGTATTTTATTTTTCATTTGTGCACCACCAATAATTTAACCCACCAGCCGCCACTGCATACAGCCACTGCAAAAATAGGCCACCCAACCTGGTTCTCAGTTTTTATCCGAGTCACCCAGGACTTCCAATGTTGCTACGAATTTGTTGTAACACCGGAACGAATAAACTTTGCTAGTGGTTCCTATCTCCCAAGACAGTATTTCCTGGTACTTTTACAGAAATTTTTAAAGTTGAATGCAAATAATTAAAACCGAAGTAGGTACGCGTGCTTAGGCTTAAATTAAATAAAAAGAGTGTTTTAACTTAAACTTTTTCTTATATCGCACCTAATACAAAAACAAAGAAACAAATAGCACACTTCTTTATGTAACTATCAGTTCCGGTGTCTATCAAGCATTCAGAAAGAGCAAATATACTAAGAGGGGTATATTTATTTAAAATTTTCACAAATTCAATCACAGAAGGTAAGCGATTTTATTTAAACATTTAATAATACAAACTAAAAACTAAACCATATGACTTTTATTTAAACGTTTTACAAAATATAATTAAATAATCAACAATTTTAGTAGCAATGTTTATAGCCAAGAGATCACCAAACATTCAAAGAAAAAAACAAGACAAACATTAGTGGTAAAAGTCAAGTGCGATCCAAGCTTTTGTACTCTGAGCACTTTCTATCCCGAAAGGGATATAAATGCAAAATAAGCAATATTTCAGCTAATTTGTGGGATTATTCACAAAACGCTGGAACTAAAAGAAATATGAATAGTAGAGTAACATTTAATAAATAACAGCTAACGTTGTATTAACATAGGGATGTGAGACATTGATACAAATTGGAAAATTTAAGAATAACATACAAGCAGCAGAGGTGCCATTTTTAATAAAAACAAAAGGACATAGTTTTATTAAAACATATAAATAATTATAGAATTGGAGAATAATTAGAATTAAATGATGTAAATAAAATTATGGAACAACTGAAGTCTAAATACGTAGCAACATAGTGTCGACAGGGTGGGTAATTTGAGACATCGAAAACAAGCCTGCACTAATACAGGCCTTTTGGTTAGCTCTCGCCAAGGCGACCCTGGTTCGATTCCAAGCGACCGTAAAGTGAGATTTGTGGTGGACGATACGGCGCTGGAGAGGCTTTGTTCTGGGTCCTCCAGTTTTCCCCGCCAGCATTCCACTAATTGCTACATCATCTTTCCTATCATTTCATCTCACCCTCATTCTGTCATCCACTTCCCTAATTCTCATACCAGGCATCGGGTTGATCACCCATCCTGGATTCTCTCTCTCTCTCTCTTTCTCTCTCTCTCTCTCTCTCTCTCTCTCTCTCTCTCTCTCTCTCTCTCTCTCTCTCTCTCTCTCTCTCTCTCTCTCTCACACTGATCAGAGATTCCGTTCCTCAACCCGCATAATGCTTAAGAATACCCTGATATTACGTAGTAGTATAATAGGGCAGATAAAAAGAAGAAGAAGAAGAAGAAGAAGAAGAAGAAGAAGAAGAAGAAGAAGAAGAAGAAGAAGAAGAAGAAGAAGAAGAAGAAGAAGAAGAAGAAGAAGAAGAAGAAGAAGAAGAAGAAGAAGAAGAAGAAGAAGAAGAAGAAGAAGAAGAAGAAGAAGAAGAAGAAGAAGAAGAAGAAGAAGAAGAAGAAGAAGAAGAAGAAGAAGAAGAAGAAGAAGAAGAAGAAGAAGAAGAAGAAGAAGAAGAAGAAGAAGAAGAAGAAGAAGAAGAAGAAGAAGAAGAAGAAGAAGAAGAAGAAGAAGAAGAAGAAGAAGAAGAAGAAGAAGAAGAAGAAGAAGAAGAAGAAGAAGAAGAAGAAGAAGAAGAAGAAGAAGAAGAAGAAGAAGAAGAAGAAGAAGAAGAAGAAGAAGAAGAAGAAGAAGAAGAAGAAGAAGAAGAAGAAGAAGAAGAAGAAGAAGAAGAAGAAGAAGAAGAAGAAGAAGAAGCATATGCTTCCGAGGAAAGGTAGAACTAGCATTACGCGGACACAATGAGTCTCAGGACTCGATTGGATAAGGAATTGATGTTACCATTGTCTTCCACTGCATTTAAAGGAAAGTCTGAAACAACACAGAATGACAGTTTAGAGTGCATGCTACAGATTTATCATGGTTGTCATTCAAGAAATAAAACGACTGATGCAACAGATACGTCATCTCAATCACAGCTGCTAATGATATTGCAGTATATTGCTCAAGGAAGGCCTCTATTTCTAGATTGTGGACATTTATAGTACCAGAAGAACGTGATGCACGTTGCAAGGGCTGCGTGTCGTTGTTGCGTTCCCTTGGGTGACGATGGTTCGCGATAATACTTAGATTGATCGCTGACGTCATCCACACGATGACGCTCAGGGCGTCGTCGCCTAGGGCTCTCTAGTTCTCTGGGATGCGTCCTCACCTGCTGACGCTGGTAATCGCCTTCATCATCCTCTGCGATGGTGGTGAGAACGATGAAGCCCACGACTGTTCTACACTTTCTTCTAAATCTTATGGTTTTAGGATTGGGTTACAAGCAATGATCTCTTGAAGTTCAGGGTTGTGTGGGTGGATCACTTGGGCATAGAAGGAAACACAGTTTTCTTGTCTTGCGGCAATCAGTTATATGGATAAAACTGAATAAAATTCAGCTTTCTATGACTTTTTATTTTAAATGGGTCTACAAACACCCCTTCCCCTGCTTACATGGGAGAGTGTTGTAGCTGTTCTTTTATTGGTCGACCACAACCACCCAAATAACATTTTATATGTTTGCGGGAAGCATATTTAAGTTGATTTGTCGAGAGAATGCATATGGCGTCTATTTTAGGGGAATAACCTTTTTCTTATTCTTTTTTTTCCAAGATACACTCGATTTCTCCTGACAGAACTTTGCTTGAATGCACTACTCGGTACCCTGAAAATTTATGGCCCTCCTTGCCTTTTGTTTTCGGAACAAAGCACTTCCTCTGACTCAAGGTCCGTTTCAAGTATTTTTACAAGGGAAATATTTTTAACATGTAGAAACATACAAGATACCATTTATGCATAACATATAGTTAACAAATATTTTAATTAACTTCTAATACATGATTGATTATTAAGAGCAGGGAGTACAATTTCAACGTATACTTTCTCAAACCATTCTTAAGGAATTAAAGATTAAAATATAAAGAAATTAGTTCCAGAAATTTAGGATGGTACATCAATTATGAGTGGTAGCATCAGCGCCGTACAGAAAGCAGTTCGTGACAAATATCAGTGTGTAAATTTTATACAGTGTTACACTCATAAAATAAACCTTGTAAGGGCCAAGGCATACTCAGCAAACAGCCAAACTCATATAGTTTTCTGCGGCAAAACCGCATACCAGAGTTAAATTGATTGGGTTCTAATTGGAGCTATGAGTTCTCTTATCCTCAGGTGTATGGTTGTAGGAAATGGATTTTGGTGGTTGTTGTATACTCAATCGTATTAATAACACTTTGTTTGTTGCATAATTATTTGGTTTAATTCCTATTAAGTTTGCTTATCGACTTGGATCGGTGACCACCGGTTAGTAAAATTCCTAACATAAATTAAATTTTACTTGAAACCCTGGATTACTTGTTTAAAGTTACTTCCGCACGGTTTCAATTTCTTCTTTATACGGCGACTACTTTGCTCTAATAAACTTCTAGTGCTGCTTCCACTTACGCTGGTTGTGCTATTCTTAACTTCCCTAAATTTCAGACTTATAAATCTTCGCCTCTCTTCTTAATGCGCATGAAGACGTCCTTTCTGTCGTAGTATCACATTTTAAGTAAGTTTTTCTTACTTCACGATTCAGTTCGAACCTTATTCTGACCCCCTCTCTAACTTTATCACATGACCAAACTAGCTCACCCTTCTAAAATGTTACCTTATTATTGGTTTCTCATTTATTTCGAATTTTCGCATTGGTGTGCAAAACTCATCTAACTCATTGATGTTCAGCCCACCCTGAGTTGGGGAACGCCTACCCTCAGTTGTTTGTAACGGTATACATCGTTATCAAATCAGCGAACTGAATCTCTTCAGCGTTCATGCTCAGCTGCATTTTGAAATCCCTTTGTCCCAAAACATTCCAGGCTGGAAGTGTTCTATAGTTCTCAGACATTGAACTTTTACTAGCACAAAGATGGTAACGGTCCTTCCTTCCTGTCTGTCCGACGTGTACAGATTTTTACAAGAACATTTTCCCTTTCTTGCCTGGATGCTAGTATATATGTTATATTAAATTATATTCTTACCTTCTTATGCTTTAAGTCAACCGCTATTTTAATCATTACTCTATCCATTCTAATTCCATATTATTATAACAAAATTTTTATATTAGTTTAGCAAAGCATTTTTATTAATTTATCTTCTTTTTTAACTGTCTGATTTCGATTAATTCGCCACCTCCTAATCGCTGCCTGATACTGCGGTTACATTTCTCACACTTATCTGGAATAGGTGCATTTTTTCTATCTCTCCACGAAGAACCCAAATACTGGATGAAATAATGCCTAGATTATCTCAAACTAGAAGAAATTTTCACTCTCGCAATGTAAATACTTTGTATGAAAACAGAGCACAGCTTGTTGTCGTTATGGGCAAAATAGCCAAAAATAAAAAATATCAGATATCAATCACCTCTTCCTATCATTATCTTCTGAGTGAACCGACACTTCCCTTCTGGCTAACATTTCTTCATAGAATCATGCTTACGTTGAAACTATTTTTGGTTAAATGCCAAGTAAAACTTTAGATGCAGTCAGGCTAAACACAGCAATGAACATTTCGAGAAATTCATTAATTGTATTAGAGATTGAATTGACGATATCAGAGAACTGGAATCAGACGTCGAAAACGAACCAACTGCTTAAAGAAGAAAGGAACCAAATGATCTAAAGAGAGAAGCTTTGGGTTTTTGCAACCAATTATCCAGGCAATCAAAACAAGTTTCTAATTTTCAGGGCACATAACAACTTCTAGACTGTTTGACGTTAAAATTTTGATTTGTATCAAAATTTCCCTGGAATATATCCCAAGGAACTATAAGTATATTTGTTTTCTGAAGAATACAGATTAAAATGTGAATTGCAAGTTTCCATTGCAAAACAAAAATTGCGGCCTGTCACTGGAGCTATACTTTTCCTTTCATTTATACAGATTGAAGATTTATGCAACACTTTCCAAGAAAAAGCAGATCTTCTGAAGTTAGTAAACGCGACGCCAATGTAATCATGAGAGGCTGAAAGAAGCTTTCCAACTCTGAAACGTGTAAAAACATTTCTATAAAACACAATGCATGAACAAAGACTCAATTAACTGGCTGTGCTTTCTTGACAGAAAAATGTTGGTGAACAATATTCCCAATTTCAACCAGAGAATAGAAGAACTGCTCAACTAATTTGGCTTAGGTAATATATTTGTAAACTTTCAGGTAGCTAGTAATTTGATAATTTCTCTGCAATAAAATACTGGCGGCGGCGGTGGTGGTGGATATGGCGGTGGCGTTGATGGTGGTGGATATGGTGGTGGCGGCGGTGCTGGTGGACATGGCGGTGTGTTGTGTTCAATGCCCGCTTTTATTACATACGGCACCGAAGGCGGTGACACTGGTGATACATGAGATGAAGATGGAGCACCGGTGGAATGAGATGGTGGGGGAAACCGGAGGTCCCGGAGAAAACCCGCCCCAGCGCCGTGTTGTCCACCACAAATTTCACTTTGCGGTCACCTGGGATCGAACCCGGGCCGCCTTGGTGAGAGGACATGGCGGTGGCGGTGATGGTGGTGGATATGGCGGTGGCGGCGGTGGTGGTGGCCATGGCGGTGTGTTGTGTTTAACGCCCGCTTTTACTACATACGGCACCGCAGCCGGTGACACTGGTGATACATGAGATGAAGATGGAGCACCGGGGGAATAAGATGGTGGGGGAAACCGGTGGTGGATATGGCGGTGGCGGTGATGCTGGTGGATATGGCGGTGGCGGCGGCGGTGGTGGTGGTGGTGGCAATACATTATATAGTAAATGTTTCACAGAAGTTGCTGGCACTACTAATACATTTATGTTTCAGACTCCACTATTCTAACTAATGATGTACATTCTCTCTAATTTTTGGTGAATATTCTAATATCTAATATTATGTTATTTATTTTCGGCTTAGTTTTGAAGAATTGCAGTATGAGTTAAAATATGGTGACTGCTGAAAGTTACTTTAATGAGCACAATTCCTGGAAGTTTTAATGTTACCAATCTCTCTGAAACCTTTAAGTGCAACATAAATATTTGAAATCTTCCTTTAAGAACACGCGAAACAGATGAACTTACTTCAATTAATATCTGGTAACTCTGAGCTCAATGAACCCTGGGCTCATTTGAGCATCATTTCACCCATTTCAATATTACCCAATATGACGTCAGAGAACGTAAATTTAAAAATAAACTTATTTTGTTTGTATTTATATTCCACTTACCCTGACTTGAGTAACTTTCTGGAGCATGTGCTGTCCCAGATATGTGAAAATTAAATCATGAAAAAATGTATATTATACTTCCCTTAAACATAGTTTTTGTATATCACACACTTAGTTAAAGGAATTTTATTAAAGTGGACCTCCATTCAAATTTTGGTGGAGGGATCTTCCTGAAGAATTATAGAAATAATAATTTGTTAATGTAAAAACAGAATAGAAGAGGTATAGAAACCATTCAACTGATTTACGACAAATTCATAGGTCCTAATAATATTGAAACTTGATAAATCATATATATTATTTACAATTTTGTTACATTTACAGTTCATTTACAAATAGGAACTTAACATATCTCTTTATGCATACACACATACACAATTATGGATATTGCACTTATTTCTCAATTATTTAATTACCTATTCAAATATTATTATGATTTTTCGTCGTTTTGCTTGTATCTCACCCAGGCACGTATTTAGGAGTCAGTTTCCGGGAGGGTCCAAAAGGTCTATGTTGAACAGACACGTATTTAGAAGTCAGTTCAGGGGGGGGGGTCCAAAAATCTATGTTGAATTATTTGCTTTTAATAAATAATTAATGAGGGATGTGTTTTATCATGTTTGTAAAACAATAAAAACACGTGTAGTATATTATATTCACATGACTTTCTCCACCCAAGCTTCTACAAATTGTTCTTAGAAAAGTTTGTTTTTGTCTTGTTTCTTTGGATAAAGTCTGCAGAAAGGCCTTGCACATTGCACATTTTTTGTTCTTATACCTACCTAGGATAAAGTTATATAAGGAGTAATCAGACACTTAAAAGGCGAACCACTGATTTGTGCCTTTGAAGTATTAGTTCTCCTTGAATGAAAAAGGGGAATAGGAATTTAGAAGCTAAAAATTGCATACCTTTAAGTATCTGGGAAGTCTAATCAAATTATAATATATCGGAATTGGTTAATTTCGCAGTACATTATTGTAATTGACATTATTTGTGTATTTTAACGAGTTCTACGGCTGCTGCGCAGTAACTTTTCGTTTATCTCTTAAATAGTTTCATGTTTTCCTGGCAGTGAATAGAGATGTTAAGATGAGAAGCTTGAATAAACTTTTTCGATTTATTTTAAACCAAGTTTTGTTTCAACTATTTATTAAAAGTTTGAAATGATAATTTGTTTGGGGAGGGTCCGTACCCCCTGGACACCCCCCTTAAATACGTCACTGATCTCACCTAATTGCATTACAGGGCAATCCTTAGTGCTGAAAGTTGATGAAGAATGAACAGAACATACAGAGAACGAAGTAGAAATGTAGCATGCAACAAAAATAAAAGGCTAATCCACGGGCAACATTTTCATTAATATCATTTGAGTGAGATATAATTTTGGTTAGACACTTGCTACTCCTCATCAGGAAACATCACTCCTGCGCAATTACTTAAATGACTGATATTTAGAAAAAAAGGAGAAATGAGAAGGTAAAGTAATAATGTTGTACTTTATCTTAGAACACTAGCAAATAGCAAAACAAAACAAAATAAAACAAAGAAACAAAATGAAGGAGGCATATTTAATTACTTTCTCAAGAATAAATCTAATCTTTCTTAACTTAACCTGTGATGACAAGTAAAGACATTCACTCTCAAGCACTCAGATTGTTGATGTTTTATGGTGAACAATTGACAGGCTTTTGTTGTATTATTATCACGTTGCCCTGCATAAAATGGTTGGCTTCACCTTACCATATTTATTGTATCCTTTTCTATGTGTAATTTTATACAATGTGTCTTATTAATAAATAAATACAACAGGTTATGGGCCCAGAACATTCCCAGTGCGCATAAAGTGTGAAATATGGGAAAAGAAAGCAGTAAATAATGTGAAGTAAAAAAGTTGTTTTACCTTTTGTTCTGCTGATTACATAAGTATCCGTTATTTCTACTTTTGCAAAATTGTATGTCCAAAAGAAAAGTTTATAAAAATGGTTGCAAATTCCAGTGTTTGTCGTATCGACCCTCTAAAGAAAGACAATTATGACACGTGGAAAATGCAAGCACAAAACCGCTAAATGACGCCAAACCCGAAGACAAAATAAAATGGGAAACGGACGATTTAATTGCAAAGGCACAACTAATTCTTATGATTTCACTTCCAGAATTAAAACGAATAGAGCACTGCTTTAACCTCAAAAGATGTATGGGATACGCTGAAGAAGAATTTTCAAAGTTCAGGGCCTGCTCGGAAAGCTACGCTTCTCAAAGAATTGTACAGAAAATGCACAGCACATATAGTATACGTGATCATCTCAACAAATTCTTGGATATTGTTGACAAACTAAAAGAAATGGATGTCGTGATAAATGAAGACTTATTGGTCATAATTATGCTGTATTCTCTGCCATCATTATTTGAAAATTTTCAAATTATCATTGAATCGAGAGATGAAGTAACCAGTGTTGAACATCTAAAAATTAAAATCTTGGAGGAAAATGAAGCTAGACAAAAAGACAACACTTGAAGTGAAGAGGCACTCTATGCACGTAATAAAGAATATCAACAGAGAAGTGGTACTATCAGAAGAAACAACCGTTCTCAAAGCAGTTTGCAAGAGGAAATCTCAAAAAGTATCCCTGTGAAACCTGTTACAATCTGTTACAAATAACGTCGTCATCACAGAACGACAAATCGTCATGAGCTTGTGAAAGGAAAAGCATGACCTTTAGTTGAAAAGGCTAGATGCCTTCTCATCGATGCTCATCTACCTGAAACGTTTTGGGCAGAAGCTGTAAATACGACCGACTGTCTATGCAACGGGTCACCTTCGAAGGCTATAAATCATGACACGCCTTTCAAGAGATGGCTTGGACATGTACCTTCTGTAAGACATCTGTATGTTTTTGGATTAGTTGCCTATATTATCGCGGCGAAAAAGCAAGGAAGTCGGTGCCGAGAGATAAGCGCGGTTTGTGCACATAAAGAGCCTGCAGATAAAGATAACATTCGGATAGTGTTTCACGTAGATAACGAGCTTGCATAAGCAGACAGGCATGGCGCCGGAAATGAAAGACTTGCCGACACTGATATAGTTACTTTCTAGAACATTCGTGTTTTATCTGGTGACATGTTAGAGAGAATTCGATAACAGTCTGGAATTCATGAATGGCTGTATAAAAAGAAGCCATGGCTAGTGATGAGTTAGTCGTGAGAGGGAAGTACATAGTTGTAAAGTGTTGTTGATGTAACGAGAGCTGAACGTTGTTTGTTATTGTCACCGACCTGGGTGGATTGTGTTGTATAAGTGATGTAATGTTGTTACGTGAGAATTGAACAGTGTTTCTACGCAAATAAAGAACATTTCGAATTTCGCCAAATTGGACTTTTAATTCTAGAACCCACAAAGTCATAACTGGTGTCAGGAAGTTGGACAACGACCATAGACTCGGCATTGAACAAGATTTCACAGAAAATGGAAGAAATGAAGAGGGCCAACGACAACCTCACCGCCAAGTTGAGAGAAATGAAGACGGCGAATAATACCTTCGCTGCGAAAACAGAAGCGGCAAATAACAACCTGGCCACAAAGATGGAGACCACAAATAACAGCTTGGCAGCGGAACTGAAACAAATGAAGACGGCTAAGGATATCCTCACCGAGAAGATGGAAGCTACAAACAACGGCCTGACCGCGAAGATGACCGAATTTACCACGGAGATGAAAGCGACAAATGAGGCCCTCGCCGCAAAGCTCGAAGAGCAGCTGACGGGCGTGAGGGATGACGTCACGGAGCTGGGCAAGCGGATGAGCTAAGTGGACAAGCGCTTCGAAGACCTGGCGAGCCGCGTTAACGAGCTGGAGGGAAAGGCCGACAGCAACGCAAAGTCCCTGAACATCATGATGGAGGACGTCGTCGGCAGGAAGTTATATGATTTAAAGGTCGACGCGTCGGGACGCGACACAACATCTGCGCGCGTCAAACCTCCAAATACGACGGCGCGACAACTTTCGAAGTCTTCCTCCGTCAGTTCAACACGGTGGCCAAACACAACAAATGGTCAACAGAGGAAGAGGCCACGCAGTTAATATCCAGTCTCGAGGGATGGGCCGCAGAAGTCCTGAACGCGGTACAGACAACGGTGGCGCCCAAGGACATCTGGGAGGCCCTGGAGAATCGCTTTGGAAACTACCGCTTAGCCGCAGCGTACCGCAGTCAGCTAAAGGCAAGGTGACAGCAGCCAGGGAGGCGCTGCAGGAGTTAGCCTTTACAATTGAGCAACTGGCTAGCAAGGCCCTAGTCGACCTCCCACCAGAGCTCGTATCCCAGGGAGCCGCCTACACATTCGTTGATGGGGTACGAGACACGGAGATTCGTCAGCGCCTAATGCTCGGCGACTATGAAACCATCCACGAGACGCTAACGGCAGCATTAAGGATGGAGGCGGCCAAGGTAACAGCCATCCCGACGTCGAAAACGAGGTGTGTTCGCTACACCGGAGACAGAAGACCAGCTGAGGGACGCCGGCAAAGACCTAGTTGCCTGTGTTGGGGGTGTGGACAGCCGGGACACTTGGAAAGAGACTGCCCACACCAGGAAGAGTCGCATGAGAACAAGTAAGGGTAGTCGTGGCGAGGGACACGTCGGCGCCATCACCACCATCCCCTCAAGTGACACTGCGCGCCGTCAGCCGGCGTACGGATGACAGCTTTATCGCGGACGGTTGGGTGACAGGAAAGCCGTGACGCATGCTGGTGGACACCGGGGCGGCCGTGACCAACATCAGACCTGACGTGGCCAAGGGTATGCCGACGAGTAAGCCCAACCGACCATAACAGCTTGTGACGGCATCGGGCGACACCTTGCCTGTGGAGAAGGAAGTCCTACTGAAGTTGACCTTGGGACGGAGTGCCGTGCGTCTGTGGGTGTTCGTCGCAAAGGTAGCTCAGGAGGTGTTACTAGGACTGAATGCCCTCAGGAGCCACGAGGCGACGGTAGACGTCAGGAAGGTCCTGCGGCTTAACGGAGAAGAGGTGATACTCCGGCAAACCGAAGAACGCCTGGGAACTTGAAGGGTCATCTTGAAGGACGACATGGCGGTCCCCGCGAGAAGCGAGGTGGTGGTGGTGGCGGCGCGACTGGAACGCCAGCCAACCAAGAACATGATGCTGGACCAGAAGACGCCTGTACACGGGCTACGTGTAGCCAGAACATTATTGCCGTGCCGAGAGGAGGTGCCAGTGAGGCTGCTCAACCTGACGGACACCGATAACAACATCCAGGCTGTAACGGAGTTGGGAACGTGCAAGCCCGTGGTCAGCGTGACAGCAATCGACAAGACACAGGAGCCTGTGCCGACTTAACACCTGGAGCCCCGGCTGGAAGGCTTACCGGAATGGGCGGCCGACCACCTGACCCCAAAACAGCTGGAGAAATTTCGACAACTGCTGAGAAGATACCCGCGCGTCATCAGCCAAGGTAACAGTGACTAGGGCCGCACGGATAAAGTGCTTCACCGCATCGACACCGGAGACGCCGCACCTATTCGGCAACAACCTAGACACGTTCCGCTGGCGAAACAAGCTGCGGTACGGGATATGGTGGATGACATGAAATCCAGGGCAGTGATTGAAGAGTCTGGCAGCCCTTAGTGTTTCCCCGTAGTCCTGGTGACGAAGAAGAACGGCGAGCTACGCTTATGCGTGGACTACAGGAAGTTGAACGCTTACACCCGAAAGGTTTACTTCCCCCTATCCCGGATTGACGACACTCTGGACACGCTTGCTGATGCGCAGTGGAACTTGACCCTGGACCTGAAGTCGGGTTACTGGTAGGTGGCTATAGACCTGAGAGACAAGGAGAAGATTGCATTCTCGACAGGCCAAGGGCTTTGGCATTTCACAGTTATGCCATTTGGCCTCTGCAACGCAGCAGCCACAATCCAACGCTTCATGGAATCAGTAATGAGGGGATTGACATATGACGCATGCCTGCAATACTTGGACGATATCGCCATCGTCAGCAGGACGTTCGAAGACCATCTCGACAACCTGAGCAAAGTGCTACAGAGACAGCAGGCAACCAACCTGAAGCTGAACCCGAAGAAGTGCCAGCTCTTCCGCAAGGAAGTTAACTACTTGGGCCACATAGTCTCACCAACCGGAGTGGTCACAGACCCGGAAAAGACCCAGGTTGTGAGAGATTGGCCTCTTCCAAAGGATAAGTGAGATTTGCGCAGTTTCCTGGGGTTGTGCAGTTATTACCGCCGCTTCATAAAGGGGTTCTCCAACATCGCCAAGCCCCTGGCCTGCCTGACAGAGGAACACCGACCTTATGTATGGACGGATGACGCCGAAGGCGCTTTCCAGCACCTGAAGAAGACCCTGTAAAGTGCTCCAATTTTGGGATTTCCATAACCAGGCGGCACCTTCATTGTGGACACCGACGCCAGCGACCATTGCATTGGAGGCGTCCTATCGCAAATCCAGGAGGGCCACGAGCCGGTGATAGCCTACTACAGCAAGAAGCTATCCAAGGCAGAGAAGAACTACTGCGTCACCCGGCGAGAATTACTGGCGGTAGTAAAGACCTTGGAGCACTTCTACGATACATGTACGGTCAGCCATTCCACCTGAGGACTGACCATTCCGCCCTAACCTGGCTATTGAGCTTTAAGAACCTGGAAGGCCAGACAGCACGTTGGGTACAGAGGCTGCAGGAGTACGACTTTACCTCTGAACATCCTAGAGGGAAGAGCCACGGTAACGCAGACGCCATGTCCCGAAGACCCTGCCCAGAGTGCGGCCAATGCACAAGTGTGGAAGAGAAGGAGCGTGCGCAGCTGTCAGAATGGTCACGGCAGTGGCTGCAGATGGCTGGGATAGCGCAGGCCTGAAGAGGGAGCAGCTGGCGGACGCAGACTTGGGACCACTCTTGAGAGAAGTGGAGGCAGGGACAAGACCAACCTGGGAGGATATCGCACCACGGAGCACCACCTACAAGTCGTACTGGGCCCAATGGGACTCACTGAAGATCAGAGAGGGCGTCCTGTTCCGGGAATGGGAATCGCCCGATCGGAAGACTCAGAGAGAGCAGTTGGTACTTCCCGGAAGTAAGGTCCCGGAAGTCTTAGAAGAAGTGCAAGCCGGTACTTCAGGAGGACACCTGGAGCAAACAGGATGATCAACAAACTCCGACAGCACTACTACTGTCTGAGGCTCCGAGCAGACGCTGAGGGATGTTGCCTTTCAATGTCACGTTTGCGCGGCGAGTCGCGGCCCCCAGACTAGGAGCTGGGGTCGCATGCAGCAGTACAACGTCGGAGCGCCATTCGAAAGGGCCATCATCTACATAGCTGGACCATTCGCAGTGTCCGACAGAGGCAACAAGTACTTTCTTTGCAATTTTACATCCTCCAACGTTAAGTCATATCGGACGGTGAATGAGATGGGTGAAATGATGCTCAAATGTGTCCAGGATCCATGGAGCTTAGAGCTATCCGACATCGTCTTTAAGGATATGGAAAACACTTATCCAGGCAGATCACCCTGACCGAGATTCGAACTCGGGACCTCTTAAACGTGAGGTTAGCACGCTACAATCTACGCCACCGAGGGGTGACAAGTACCTGATGGTGGTCGTGGACTACTTCACCAAGTGGCTGGAGGTGTATGCCATCCCACACCAGGAGGCGAAGGCAATAACAGACCTTCTCGTGGAGCAAGTGTTCTGCCGATTTGGGGTGCAATTAGAGCTCCACAGCGACCGGGGCACCAATTTTGAATCCAACCCTTGAAGGGGGCACTAAAAAGACTTGGGGTGAACAAGACATGCACCACACCCCTACATCCACAGTCGGACGGCCTGGTGGAGATACATCAAGAATTTAGAAGAGCACCTGAGGAAGGTTGTGGCCAGCCATAAGCGAGACTGGGTGCCGCTCTTCTTGCTGGCCTACCGCTCGTCAACACACGACACCACTGGGATGACGCCAGCCAGCTTAATGCTCGGTCGAGGGTCACGCCTCCCTTCTGACCTGGCCTTTGGGAGACCCCGAAAGCAAAACAGTCAGCAACTGTGTATGTCCGCATGAAGACCCGATATGACAGGCAAGCCAACTGCTAAGGGTTCCAGCAAGGTGGCCTGGTCTGGTTGCATCGCCCTACTCGGACCAAGGGACGCTGCCCGAAGCTTCAGCATCCGTGCCAAGGATCGTACCGGGTGGTGAAGGGTTTAACGACGTAGTCTACCGCATCCAGAAGGTGCCCCGAGGGAAGATGTTGCTGGTACACCTGGAACGTCGGACCCGCTAATGTGGTGCCGTTGGGGACGACCAGCCCTGAGGAGGGAGCACTATCACGGCGAAAAGGCACGGAAATCGGTGCCGAGAGGTAAGCGCGGTTTGTGCACATAAAGAGCCTGCAGATTAAGATAACATTCGGATAGTGTTTCACGTAGATAACGAGCTTGCATAAGCAGACGGGCATGGCGCCGGAAATGGAAGACTTGCCGACACCGAAATAGTTACATTCTAGAACATTCGTGTTTTATCTGGTGACATGTTTGAGAAAATTCGATAACAGTCTGGAATTCATGAATGGCTGTATAAAAAGAAGCCATGATTAGTGATGAGTTAGTCGTGAGAGGGAAGTACATAGTTGTAAAGTGTTGTTGATGTAACGAGAGCTGAACGCTGCTTGTTATTGTCACCGACCTGGGTGGATTGTGTTGTATAAGTGATGTAATTTTGTTACGTGAAAATTGAACAGTGTTTCTACGCAAATAAAGAACATTTCGAATTTCGGCAAATTGGAATTTTAATTCTAGAACCCAAAAAGTCACAATATCTTGGACAAAAACCCAAGAAGAGGAAAACTGGAACCAAAAGCAGAACCTGGAATTTTTGTTGGCTATTCAGAAATCTCAAAGACATACAGAATCTGGATGCCGGATTAAAATAAAGTAGTTGCTACCAGAGATGTAAAAGCCCTCAACGAAATGTACCTTCAAGAATCTTCAAATCTACAAAATAATGCAGTTGAAAAGGAATTTGATTATATAACAGAACTGAAACATCACACTGTTGAAAAAGAATCACAAGAAGAAAGTGATATCAACTAAGAGACACCAGTACAAGATGACTCCCAGTTAGGAACAAATGAAGTCCCACCAGCACTGAGACTACATCTGCAAGCAAGAAGTTTCCAACCACATTTAATGTCTTGTCTTGTCCATTAAATACGCATTTGATGAATCAGAAATTCAGACATTTAAGAATAGTGCTACAAGTGACAGTGCGATGACTTGTGCTTTTGAAGAAGAATCTTCATCTGATGAATCACCTGATGTGTACGACAATGCAATAAATGAAGAAATAAAAGCTCATTTGGAAAATGATACATGGATTCTTATTAAAAGAGAAAAGGACATGAACATAGTAGGATCCAGATTAATATTAAGATCTAAATATGACGCTGAAGGAAATCGAGAACATCGAAAAGCTAGATTGGTTGCCTAAGGATTTACACAATGTCCAGGAGTAGATTATGAAGAAACCTTTGCACCAGTCGCTAAGCTAAGTTCTATAAGATTTATTCTTGGTATAGCAGTGGAAGAAGAAATGGAGATAAATCAGCTAGATATATCAACTGCTTTCCTGAATGGAGAACTAGAAGAAAAAATATACATGGAAGTTCTAGATTCACTTGAAAGATATCTATGTGACATCGTTGTTGAAGAGGCTGACAACCCTCAGTCAACAATATATGTGAAAGCAAGAAAAATTTTGGAAGACTTGAATAGCTGTGAAAGTGAAAAAGTCTGTCTTCTGAAGCGAGCACTTTATGGTTTAAAACAAGCAGGAAGACAATGGTTTGTCAAACTAAACTCTCTAAATTGAAAAGTTTAGGTTTCAAACCTTCTCATGCAGACCCTTGTGTACATACATTTGGAACAGGGGGAGAAAAAGTTCTACTAGCTGTATACATTGATGACATCCTGATTGCCTCGTCCAACAAATTGAGTGTGAGCAACCTCAAGAAGGATCTGATGGAAACATTTCCGATCAGAGACCTTGGGCATTTAAAATACTGTCTTGGTATTGAATTCAAGAGAATATATGGTAAAATTAAAACCTGTCAATCCAGGTACATAGAAAATTTGCTCAAGCGTTACAACTTAACAGACTGTAAACCTGCAAATACACCGGTGAAAGTTGGTCTAAAACTAACCAAAAATGAAAGAAAAGAAGAAAATCTTCCCTACCAGAACTTTATTGGAAGTCTTATGTACTTATCTGTTGCAACAAGACCAGATACAACACATGCTGGAAGTTATCTTAGTCAGTTCAATCAATGTTATGGCAAACATCATTGGACAGCTGCCAAGAGGATTCTACGATACTTAAAATGAACCAAGGAGTTTGGTTTATGTTTCACCAGAACTGGTAAGCAAATAATTGGTTATGCTGATGCAAACTGGGGATCCTGCCCTGTGGACTACAAGTCATACACTGGCTACTGTTTCAAACTGGCTGGTTCAGTCATCAGTTGATAATCTAGAAAGCAAAGAACAACAGCCCTATCAACTGCGGAAGTAGAATATATATCTATGACTGTTGCTGCAAAAGAGGCACTTCATTTGAAACAACTTGAAAATGATTTTGAACTACAATACTGTCATATACTAAGCCTAAATGATAATCAGGCTGCCAAGAATCTATCATAAAATTTAATAATTGGTTCTGGTTCAAACACATAAGTATCAGGGAATACTTCATAAGGGAAACCATGATGCGAGGAGCCATCTAGGTTACCTACTGCAGAACAGAAGAGATGGATGCAGACTTTCTCAACAAAGCCGTGCCTGCATCAAAGTCTGTTATGTGTAGAAACCATTTGGGACTTAAATAAATATGTTATATTTTATTCTTTGTCCTTGTTCGTGAAGGAAAGTGTTGGCAAGTAAAGACATATACTCTCAAGGACTCAGTTTGTTGATGTTGAGTAGCCTGTGCG
The DNA here is from genome assembly GCA_030765055.1 of Mantis religiosa. Lineage (NCBI taxonomy): Eukaryota > Metazoa > Arthropoda > Insecta > Mantodea > Mantidae > Mantis > Mantis religiosa. The sequence continues at coordinate 268,053,959 of CM060948.1, forward strand.
ATTTGCATCACATGGGGGAGCAAAATATTTTGTTACCTTCATTGAAGACTATAGCAGATACTGCCGAGTATATTTTTTAAAGGCAAAAACTGAAGTTCTTTACTACTTCAAAGAACTCAAGAACGAAGTGGAAACATTCACTGGAAAGAAGATAAAGGCACTTCAATCTGAGAATGAAACTTAAGAGTACTGTGACAGAGAATTCAGCAAATATCTAAAAGCATGTGGCATACAGAGAAGACTATCTACGACTTATACTCCACAACAAAATGGAATAAGTGAAAGGAAAATCTGAACTTTAGTTGAAAAGGCTAGATGCCTTCTCATCGATGCTCATCTACCTGAAAAGTTTGGGCAGAAGCTGTAAATACGGCCAACTATATATGCACATTGGATATAAAACAATAATATTTTGCCTATAGGATCATTGGAGATTAGCTTTGTGTATTTGCTTAACTAGAATGTTATTTGATACAACTTTTCAAATCACACTTTGTGGCTAATGATATTAAATCAGCAGTAACTCTTTTATCCTAGTGAGGTTAGAAGTAATGCAATGGGTTTAATGAAGTGGTGTTGAAATTTTGTTTTTGGAAACGTGGATTACCAGATGACTGGTTGATATGTTAGCTTCATCATATTTGTGTACTTTGTTTATACACACCTGGGTCAAGGCAATAGAGATTTTAGGTGTTATCTATTTACCTTATGTCATTACTGATCGCATACTTAAATATGGAACTCTCTTTATCCTATGTAATTTCACAGGTTAATAAGACTGTATTTGCTGGAAATATCTACTTCAACTGCAATTGACCATGTGAATAACTTTGCTCTAAGGGTTCAATAGAGTAACTGAAACAACTATTTGTAGTCAGTTTTATGACACTTCGTCACTTTGTGAGTAAGTATAAATGACGAAGTGTCAAAAGACTGACTACAAATCGTTTTTCAATTAATTTTGACGTCACTGTTACTAAATTCCTCCAATCACACGTAATTCAAATGATCATGTTGACTAGTAGGCTCACAACATATTTTGCTTTCTCGACTACAAGGAACAGGTGACAAGTACCCTACTTCAGTGAAGTTGAATCACATGATTAGATTAATAGGTGTTGCTGTGTATAAAAATATATATATAATCTGTATTTGCCTCACTATCATATAAAATGGCAAAATGATATGAGATATTGCCAGTTTTTGCATTACATCACTCCATTCAACCTTGTTTACCTGCTTTTCCATCACACATGTTTTGACCAAAATATATCCAAAATTAGTCTATCACATCTTTTGTTAAGTTGGATGGACAACATCAGGTTGGGTTAAAATTATGTTCTAATCTAAACTCAATATATGTTATGTTTTTTACATTTAAGTCATGTAACATATCAGGTGACACCTTGAATTCAATTCTGTGTTTCTTGCAGACTTTAGTGGCTTAAAATGGCACTTATATCCCTACTTTTTCTCTGCAACTAATATTTAACAAAGTGCACCTTTTGGGACGGGTTGGTTGGCCGACATCATTCATGAAGGCAACAGCAGCCCTGATGATAAGATAACTTTTATAATTGGTTACAATTTTACTCTATAATATATCATTTTACCCTTAAATTATAAACTTTAAACCTTTTAAATATGGCTTCTATCATTTTGAGGATTTGCCAGCTCTGTTAAATGAACTTTCCCTTTAGAGATTGATGACATAAAATATGTAGGTATCAGTTAAACACCATTTCAAAGCCAAATTCAGTTGCATCGCTAAAGTTAAATTTATAAAGCTCAGCACTAAAAATGCTAGCTAAGAACTATTCTACATATATATTTGTTCATTCTACATTGTTTCAAAGGTAATCTATAACTATGAGATGATAAATTAAAAATTTGATCCAATTCCAGTAAACTTCATGCACATCATAGATAATGAACTTTTCAAAATTTGTTTCAATATATTTATCAACCTTGGAAAGACAGAGAGATTCAGTTCACAGCAAAATTGCAGGTTTGGTAGGCCTTGGGTTTATTCATTCAGACTCCTCATAAACATCAATGCAGTGTGTTTTAATTGTAACCACCAACAAACATACTGAGATTGATGTTTAGTTCAGCAAAAAGTTACTAAATAAACTGCAATGCATATAATTAAAAATATATATTGGAATGTATTATAAACAAAATATATTTTGTGTAAAATGACATATTAGAAATACATGTGACCTTCCTATGTTGAAAGCAATTTATGAATGACTGTTATTATTGCCTGACAATTAAGAGTACCATGGTCTTATTTCAGCACAATAGCTTGTTTTATTATTTATACATTTTATTGCATACTGAAATAGAAATCGGGATTAATGATATGTTATTAGAAGAAATTGACAGCATAAAATTTCTGGGCCTTCAAGTGGACATACGTTTAGATTGGAAAGTTCACATAAATTATATCTTACCTAAACTCAGCTCTGCCTGTTATGCTATCCTAGAGCTGGTTAATGTGAGTTCTATTGACACATTTAAATTAGTATATTATGCATACTTTAACTCTATTATAGAATATGGAATATTATTTTGGGCAACTCAGTAGAAAGTAAAAAAATATATCTTATGCAAAAGAGGGTTATAAGAATCATTACTAACACCCACACCAGATGCTCCTCTAAAGATTTTTTTACAAGATTGAAGATATTAACACTTCCTTGCATGTATATATTCTCGATCCTAAAATTCTTTGTATGCAGTCGTGCCTTATTTGCAACAAATAATGTAATTCACAAAATAAACACTAGACAAAAGTATAATATTCATGATCCCAGTGCTAAACTTTCTTGCTTCCAGAAAGGTGTGTATTATGAAACTATCAAAACATTTGGCACACTTCCTAATGTTCTTAAAGAAAACGTTGATAATTTTGGTGCTTTTAAAAAAGCTGTTAGAGAGTACCTTTGCTCAAAATCTTTTTATTCTGTAGAAGATTATCTGGACGACAAATTATCAAGATAATGCTTCTGTAGTTCTATAAGTAGTATCTAACTATTCCAATGACAAATCATTACTAATAAATGTTTGATGCAAGTTGAAAGTTTATTTTTAATGTATATGTATTTAATAAATAACAAGAATGGTATCCATTGCAAAAAGGTTGAGACGTACTTGCATAAGCCAAGTGAAAGCTGAATTAAAAAGTGTTTGATTTTGTACCATATATAATTATCCCTGCTTTGTTTTCCATAATGTTGTTCATATTGCCTGTATACTATAATGTGTGTCTTATGTTAACTTTTGTACATATATATGCTATTAAACTTTATACCTCTGAACATGTTCAATGTTCACAGCCTTTTCTGGCTACAAGTGAACCTACTGAACGCAAATCAATCTAATCTAATTTAATCTATTCTAAAACACCATTATTTAATATCTTATCTGCATTTATGTTAGCTACCATATTATTCTAAACAAAATTTTACACCATAAAGGTATAATATGTTTAAAACTTTGGAAATCAATTTCATCTTTGAGATTTCTTTAAATATTACAAAATACTTGAGTTAACCATATTATTTGGAGCCTTTATGCTCTTTGATTTCTGAGCTACATTCTTCACAAGTGCACGCGCATGCACACCCACATACACAAGTGTGCACGCGCACGCGCGCACACACACATACACACACACACACACACACACACACACACACACACACACTCACAAACACACACACATACACACATACACACACACACCATTATCCAAACATGAAGTAAACTTTCCCCATTCCAATGCTACTACGTTAATTGCAATTGCAAGGACTAAAACATTTATTTTCTTGAAAATCACAAACAACTTTGATTAAATTTTATGTTAGAGATATTAAGGTAACAAGCTGTATGCTATGAATGTTTTTGGTATATCACAGTTTCTGTGTAATTTTGAACCATTTGATATAACTGTAAATTGGAATCCATTACCAATATGGAACATCTTACTGAATTAGAGTACAAATCTCTTCAATATAATTAGTTTCAAACACCTCAGAGTTACATCTTTGTTCAAATGTCCGTTGATCTGTCAGAATCCCTATGCAAAGCTCAGTGTGCTACCTCTACTGAGCATCACCAAACCGGCTGCTGGGATCTCTTCTGAACCACAGTACGGGTTGTCCTTTGTCCTGGCCTATCAGGGAAGGTTTCCATCTAAGTAAAATGTAGGGACCCTGCCCTCTAAACTGTCGTTGCTTCTTGGGATGGTCGTCCTCTGTCTCCTCTCACCTCATCCTTGCTTCCAGGGATGCCCCACTCTGGGGCATAGTTGCAATAGCTCAAGACTGGTTGCAGTGGCAAGTCCCCTACGTAGTTATACTAATCCTAATGCTATCTTTCCCATAGCATGGTGATCTGATGAGAGCAAGTTGTTATAAACAGAAGCTATGCCCTGCATACGTGTATTTATTATGTTTAATGTAAAGAAGCTGGAAAAACTTGTTTTAATGTTATAGAATGTACCGTGTAGTATCCATCAATTGATTTAAGGATTGAGAAAACTGTTTTTAACTCTCTCATCCCTGAAGAGTGACTCATTGATCTATATACTATTGACACACATTTCTTTAGCTTCTAGATTATGAAGGACTAGAACTGAGGAGTATGTTTTTAATGCAGTTGTGTATGGAACACCGTAAATTTGAAGCTTCTGCTGTAGCATTCACAACATAGCTAACTATATAAGCATAAGCACACTTAGTTCCACATATGACAAATTAAATATAATGACTTAAAGTTTCATCATTAATATCAAGAGAGGGGTATTCTTTGAATAATTTAAATTCCAAAGTAAACCAACACAGGAAAAGAAGCTAACAGAATACATATCATACATACAGTTCGTAACATTGGAATATGAACAGTGATGCTCAGTTATTCACACTGGAATTGCACTGATGTAACTAGATAGGAGATGCACAAAAATATGCATTATTGTTACAAAAAATTGTGTTTTAATTACTTAGCAGTAATTACCAGAAATATCGAAATGACTCTAACTAATCACCATTCTTAAGTGTCTGCATTAGTTTTGAAATTATGCACAAAGTATTTGATATGTTATAAATTCCAACGTGGAAAATGAAACAGAGTCTGTTTCTTGTATTACTGCAATGAAGTGAACAAAATTGCATATCTCAAAAATAGTAAATGTAATGAAATTCTTACATGTCATTAATTCTGTATGTAATAAGCCCAAAATTTTGCTCTAATTTGCATAAATATGTTATAGTTAATTTAATTTTGTTGGCTAGTAAGTTATGTATGTATGTATTTATTCACTGCAATTGGGTACTACCCGGTGGCAGAGTTAAGAATACAGATCAAATTACAAATACTAGATTTACAACAATAACACAATAAACAATACAAACATGATATTATTTTAACTTTAGTCACTTAAAACATATCTTATTACTTCTCTATTTACATATTATATACCATTATAATTCAAAAGTTAAACTATAAATCATCTAGATTTTTTCTAAATTTCTTCAGCGACAGGGGACAGCCCTGAAAGACTGCTAAAGGCAATTCATTCCATTCTTCAATGGTTATATTAACAAAAGAAAATTTTCCTACGTCGGTTCTGTATACCTATGATCGTTTCGTCCATAATAATCCGGATTATCTAACCTTACACTAACGTCCACCCATGCCTTTACACCAGCATTAGCTTTGAATAATGCTACCAACCTATGTTTTTTACGCCTAATTCTTAATTCCTCCCATTTAGTCTCATCTCCTTTTATAGGCCCAAAATACTTGCCTCTTTTTATGAATTTTATTGCCCTCTTCTGTATTTTTTCTAATGGATCGGTTTGTTTAGCTCTATACGGGTCCCAGCATGCTACTCCATATTCCATAACCGGCCGCACTGAGGCCTTGTAGGCAATTTCCCTGGACCTAGCGCTCCCCTTTTTCAATATTCTTATTACGAAATGTAATGCCTTCCACGCATTCCTAGATGTGGAATTTACTTGTTCATCCCATCCAGCCAGTTAAAAAAAGGATGTCATGAATGTCAAGTGTTTATTTCTTTTTTTAAACAAGTTAATATATTTTAAATTTCTAATTTAGGTGAAAAGTCTGGAAGAAAAGCATGCAGAAATAGAGAATAGGATAGCTTCCTTTGCAGCCACATCAAATTCAGTATCAACAAAGGACTGGTACTACCAACTCATATATATGGACCAACTACGATCTTCGTGTACTATGAATGGATGAAATGCAGTTGAGATCTCAGAGTAAAGAGCTGAAAAAAGTATGTGGGCTTTGTCTATCCTGAAACCAATGAAAGTAGACAACCTGAACTTCTACTTCATGACCTGGTTTTAGTTGTTCATGGCCTGAAGAAACAATGGAAACAGTTATTGAGTACGCTTTTATGCGTAATTCAACAAATCCACAGAGGCTCTAGAGTTTTGTCCAGTAAATGATTGAGTGTTTGTGTTGGCAGGGCCTTCTAATCAAGATGATCTCAACTGAAATGTGGGAGTTCTCTCCGTAAGGAATCAGATGAATTGCAAAGTTTCATATTCCTCCAAAATGGAAGAGAATGCATATATTTTCGCTAATGTGCCTCCTATTCTGGTTGGTTCAGGATATAAACCTTCCTGAAGAAGTACTAGCAGAAAACCAGCTGAAATACAGTGCAGTGTAAGTGAACCGTATTGATCCTTTGGTACAATTTCAGGAGGTGTATGGTTCAATACTTAAACCAAAGCTAAGGAAGAAGGTGGTTAATCCAACTATACTTGAAAAAATGAGAGTACCACTGACACAGCAGGTATTTTTTTAAATGTTTCTTCAAAATTGTTCGGTGTATCAACTGATGTTGTGACTGAAGATGTCACTGCAACAAGTTGGCTTTTGCAGTGGATAAGCTGTCTGAGTTAAGAACATTTTGCAATGGTTCCCCTCTCTAGCCTTCAATGAAAAAAGTTGATTAAATGCCAATTCAAAATGTGCTGCAAATATTCACTATTAGTGCAATTGATTTATATGAAAAATTTCATTCTCAGGTTCAGTTGAGTATCTATTAACTAGTAGGCTGACAATATATTGTCTGGAAAATATTTCTCAACTACAATGAGTAAGTGACTACAGGAAACTGAGACACGTGATTAGATTAATACGTGTTGCCCAGCATTCACATGTACAAAGGTACTCCTCATACAACAATGATGATGAATATTATTTGGAATGTTTATGAAGAGATAATCAGTTTGAGCAGACGCTATGTATGAGGCTATACTTACCAGTGAATCTCATATAAATGTTTAGCAAATGTCAGGCGTGTAATACTTGACTGGAATAAACAATAATTTGCTTAATCTTTTGCAATTAAGTACTTACTATCTCCCCAGTTTTCACCAACAGAAATGTAACCATTAAATAATGGGCAGCCACATAGTTAAACCTTAGGAAATGCTTAATTTTTAATATTGAAGATTAAAGTAACCATGTAAGGTGTAGATGGAATTACAAGATTCTTGTAGTATAAATGGTAGTACTTCCTAATTCCCGAATTTAAAGTCGCAAGCTCGAGTTAGCAAATCACTCTTAATAACTATAGACATAAAGGGTATATCTCTTTCCTCAAAAATAAATCCTCTGACCTCTATTTATTTGTAGAAATATGGAATTTAATGGACAGGAATGGTTTGTAAGGTTCGTAAACTGTTTCGTTTTCAAAGTTTATTTCGTCCGTTGTTTGACGTTTCTTTTAAACGGAATAATCGGATCTAAGATTATTGCAGTATTATTGTTACAATTCATGGTTATGTGTCTTGAGTCGTCCATAGAAACTCAATCAACATCCTCGTGAACCACGCTGTCACAGCTCTTCCCGATAACTCTACCAGTAGTTCGGCAGAATCTCAACATTTGACCTAGATGGCAGCAGCATATGTGTAGTTTAACGGTGAAAAATAAGCTAAAATAGTCGAAAATGAAAGCGAAAACGAAGAAAATAAATGCTATAAGTCTTAGAAAGTACAAACATTCAATCTTATTATATTCTGTTAGCTTAATGTGGAACACACACGCCGTAGTAGTTTCATTGTTGGTACTCCTAGTTCCCGCCTGTGAGAACCAGGCATATTTATACATGTTCAGTATCGCCTACCGCTTAACACGCGAGGTACAATATGCGGCTTTGAAATTCTGCTTTAGTCTCAACACATCTTCAGTTGAGGCCTATACAATGTTACAGGAGGCCTATGTAGAGTCTGTTCATCCCTACAGCACAGCTCAAAGGTGGTTCAAAATCTCTAAAGGAGGAGACAATACATTTCAATGAAAGGTGGACCCGGTGCTCCAGTTACTGCTCTTACGGAAGAAAACAAACACTGCTGCTGCCATTGTGAGAGAGGATCGACGAATTACCTTAAGATCATTCTCTGAAATACTGAACATTTCACTGGGGGACACCCCCACGTTGGTGACAGAAACATTACACATGAGACGTGTTTGTGCGCGATGGGTTCCAAGACTGTTGATTCCCGAACAAAAGGACATTCGCATGCTCGTCTGCATGCAGTTAAAGTTGATGTTAGAGGAAGATCTGGAGCTTCTTTCAAACGTAATCACTGCTGATGAAACTTGGCTACATCATTTTGATCCTGAGAGGAAACAGAAGAGTTCAGTGTGGATATCTCCTTCATCACAAAGCAAAGGTGGTTGCTTCTGCTGGGAAAGTTATGGTCATCTCATTCTTTGATATTCATGGGATGGTTTATGAGCATGTTGTACCTGCACACACATCAGTAACTGCACAATACTACAGGGATATCCTGAAAACATTGCAAGTCCATGTCAGGCGCAAAAGACCACATTTCCGTGAAGCAGGCTGGATGCTGCACCACGATAATGCACGGCTGCATATTGCCAATGTTGTTGCTGAATAACTTGCGAAAATCAACGTGAAGTGCATCCCTCACCCTCCCTATACTCCGAATTTAGCCCCATGTGGATTTTTTCTATTTCCTAACTTGAAGAATCGCCTTCATGGGAGGCATTATCCATCAACAGAAGCATTGGTGAAGGCTGCGGAGGTAATTTTGAAGGATCTCTCAAAAAATGGTTTCCAGCATGTCTTTGAAGTCTGCCAGAAACGCTGGGACAAGTGCATCGCATTCAGGGGAGACTATTTTGAAAAGGACCATCAAAATTATGACGATGAGTAAAGGTATGTTGTCAAAAAAATTGTGATCATTCTTTATTGAACAGCCCTCGTATATCACCTGATTGAATACTTTGACAAGGAGAAACGAGAGGGTATCAAAAATCCCTTTGTGATTCCTCAATAGATACTGCTGATGAATTGTCTGGGATTGAACCTATAGCACTTGAATCCTCCAGGTGTGCTGGATCAAAGTTAGCATAACTGTTGTTTATCCTCATTTCCGTTGCGTGTTTTATATTCAGTAACTATGTTGGGGGGTGGGGTTTCAGATTCATTTTATATAATGGGATTTAAACCATAAGTATTTTATACTATCATCCTGTAATAAATATACTTTAAATACTTCTTCATTTACTTTCGTAAAATTATTCTTTTTCTTCCATTTAGTTAATAAAGTAGTTTTAGCCACTACTAAGTAATGGTCTGAGTATATTTCAGCACCTCTGTATACATGTACATCTGGTACTTGCTTGCTAATCAGAACCGCTTATCTCAAAGATTACAAGAAATAACAACTAGTGAATGGCGTTGAAGAGGAATGGAGGAATATAAAAGGCTGCATAAAAGAAGCTGCCAAAGAAGCAATAGGTAAAAAGAAAAAAACAAGAAGAAAGGGACTAAGAATGTGGAATGAAGAAATTGCAAAGGCAGTTGAGGAAAAAAAGAAAGCTTATCATAGATACTTACAATTAAATACTGAGGAAACTAAACAAGCATATAGGGCAAAAGGAAATATGGCTACGAGTTTGGTGAGGAAGTTAAACGATGCATCATGGAATAAATTCATAGGAGATGTGGAACACGACTTATATGGAAGACAGCTCTTTGCATATAAACTGCTACAACATTTAAACCAAAATGAGAAAGATACAGCATATGTAAGTATAATACCCGAGTCTAAATGGTTAGAACATTACAAAGATTTATGGTATGATGAAAATGCGGAGATAAATAACGAAAACGGGGAAGGCAACGTCACATATTGTGGCAACCCTGTATGGGTTGTCAGACCTGGCGCCACTGGCTGATCTTTGTTCATTGGTTGCGCTGGAGAGGGGGTTGGTTTCCTCTTCCGCAGACGAGCGGCCGCCACCAGCGTGAGAGGATGTGTTTGTAGCAACCCTCCGGAACACAAGCCTCATTGAATGTAAGTTGTCTGGAATTATTAAACCTCTTTTTAAAATGCATTTGTGAGTTTTCCTTCGCTGGACCTTCCACCTTTCACCACCATGCAGGTAAGCTAGTTATCAGTAAAATAACATGTCCACCCTACCGCGTGGTGTAACTAGTGTTTGTTGAGATGGTTTAGCTCTATCGCTACGGATTCCCCCCAAAGCTAATAACTATTAAATCTATTCTAATGTAGGGTGTGACATATTGGTGGAGACGCGGGTAAGATCTCAATTTTTTTTTCTCCTTGCTTTAGTCCGGTTTTTATGAAAAAAATTTGAATGTATACGGTGGTGAAAGATGGAGGAAACATGGCCGACCGCGTGGTGTTCAATTAGTTAGAAATTCTAATCTGGTCATCGTCTCGTAATCCTTTAACTTTTGGTCTGTTTTTTTATTTGATTTCTTCAATAGTAAACTTATTTCATAATATTGTGCTAAAATTTTTTTTATAACTACATGGAAATTGATAATGGACACCACGTGGTCACGTGTTGATTTTCAAGGGACGCTGTGTGAGTTTTGGCAGTAAAATTCAAAGTAAATAGTTTCTTTTTTGGTGTTTTTGTGAAGTATGCACTTCATTTTTGTGTTCATTCCAGTTGGTAATTCTGCTTATTTTATTCTGGTGTCCAGTGTTACTTAAAAGTAAGTCAAAATGCCTAAGAAAACGCGGCAATCATCCAATGTGCCAGTTACAATGGATTCACATGATGTAATAGCTTCGACTTCTGCTTTAGCTAATCAAAGTGCACATGTACCTAGTAATTTAGAAGTATCCATGGCACCTAATGTTAATCAGACTCAGACAATGCAAGTTTCTCGGCCTTTTATTGATCCACCCTGTTTTGACAGGATAGCACTGATATCTCCTTCAGAATTTTTGAGAAAATTTAACTTAGTTTCTACAGCAAATGGTTGGTCAGATGTACAAAAGTTGAAGTTTTTCCCATGTTACTTGCGAGACACAGCAGCACTGTGGTACCGAACTTTTTGCCATAGACACCCTGAGCATGATTGGCATTTTCTAACTCAACAGTTTTTGGCAGCTTTTCAAATGTCCAATCAAGATGAATTGTTGGAAATTAAACTTAGGCAGAGGGTACAATTAGAAAATGAACCTGTATTAGATTACATTTATGATGTATTATCCTTGTGTGACCAAGTTAACGCTGCAATGACACAAATGGAGCAGGTAAAAAACTTAGTGAAAGGATTGAAACCTCAGTATGTGCAAGCTTTGCTCCCATTAAATCCACAAACAGTTGAGGAGGTTTTACAAATTATTAAAAGCGTTGATAAAGCTAATTTTTATGTGCAACATAGACAACATTTAGTACAAGCACAAACATCAACTTACACTTCTCCACCTGTGTCATCTGCACCTGTTTTATCACGGTTTGAAAGTGTAAATCACTCTGAACCAGTTATTAATGTTGTTTCCACATTGAGTGAACAGGTCACTAAACTTGCTACCCAAATGCAACAACTTCAGTCTCAATTCACTGCTGCTGCATCTACTGTGCAGCCACCTCCACTTAAGCCTCCAAGATATCATGAAAGGAGACAACAGGCACCTATTGTGTGTTACAATTGCAACAAGCGTGGTCATATGGCACGTAATTGCTGGACTTCACCATCTGGTTCAAAAAACTCGAGAGGCCCAGCCTCCAACGACATAACCTAGAGGTACCCAAAGTAAGTTCACCTGTGTCTAATGTTGTTTCTCTTCCAGGTCAAATTTTGCAAATTTTGGGGTCCATTGGGGAGTCAAAACTTCCAATTTTGTTGGATACAGGAAGTGCAGTTAGCATTGTGAATGCAGCTCATATCAATGACATTTCTAAAATGAAACCTGTCGAGATTTTGCTTAAAACAGCTGGTAACAAGTTATTAGATGCGCCTTATCAAACAAATTTGAAATTTCAAATTAATGACTTTGTTTTTCAGGAAGATGTGTTAGTGGTAAAAGACTTGGCACATAATCTCATTTTGGGTAATGACTTTCTAACTTCACATAAAGTTACCATTGATTATTCTTGTGCAGAAGTTAAGATTCAAACTCATGAGGGAGAAATGGTACACATTCCTTTTGAAACAACATGTGGTGGTCCCTTTACAGATATTGCTGTGATTCCATTGAACGATGAGGTACAGATAGTTAATAAAGTTTCTGTTGTAAAAGATGTTAAATTGCCACCACTTACTACTTGTTTTGTGGCAGTGCAGCCTTCAGCTGATATTACAAATGAGGTTATGTTCGAGCCTTCTACCAGTATTATGCATAAGAAGAATATTTCTATTCCACCTGTAGTTTGCAAATCTTCAAAGGACTTTGTGATACCAGTACATAATAATTCAGCTGTTCCTCAAACACTTTTTGCTAAAACTGTATTAGCTAATGCTCATGAAGTTGCATTTGTTCAAAGTAACTCAGTTTCACCTAAGGATGTTACTTCATTGAACGCTCCAAAGTTTGAATTTAATGTTAATACCAACTTAAGTGAAGCTCAAAAGTCAGATCTTCATAATCTGTTGTTAAAATATGAACATGTTTTTGCCACTTCATTGCAAGATTTAGGCTCAACTAATGTAGCTGAATTTAAAATAGAGGTACAGGATGAAAAACCTATTAAGCAACGACCCTATAGGGTAGCTCATAAGCAGAAAGAGATTATTTCCCAACAAGTAGAGGAAATGAAAAATGCTGGTATTATTAGAGATTCTCATTCACCTTGGTCATCACCTGTTGTGTTGGTAAAGAAAAAAGATGGCTCTATGCGGTTTTGTGTAGATTATCGTCAACTGAATAAGGTTACAGTAAACTCAGCCTTTCCCTTGCCTCTTATTGATGACCTCCTTAGTTACCTTGGAGAAGCTAAATGGTTTGCTTCCTTAGATTTGTTGTCAGCATACTTTCAAATTCCTTTAGAGGAGAATAGTAAAAAGTATACCTCATTTGTTACTCATGAAGGGCAGTATGAATTTGAACGTTTGTCTTTTGGGCTTGCTAATGCACCAAGATTTTTCAGTTTTGTTGCTGAGAAATTGTTAGGAGACTTGAAATTTAAGAAAGCTTTAGCATATTTGGACGATATTGTTGTTTTTGCCAAAACTTTTGAACAATTATTAGAAAACTTAGAAGCTGTTTTTCAACGTTTGGAAATGCATAATTTTAAACTGAAACCTGGGAAATGTTTCTTTGCTATGGAAAAGATAAAGTTATTGGGTTTTGAAGTATCTAAAGATGGAATTTCCCCAGATTCTGAGAAAGTTACAGTGATCAAAGAACTACCACGCCCAAAGAATGTTAGAGACGTGAGAAAAGTTTTGGGTTTGTTCAATTTCTACAGGAAATTTATTAAGAATTACTCTTACATTGCCCATCCATTGATTCAGCTGACCAAGAAAAGTCAAAGTTTTATTTGGGGCCCGGATCAGCAAACAGCATTCCAGCAGTTAAAGAACTCTCTTGTTTCTGCTCCTGTGTTGGCTCATTATAATCCTGGAGCCTATACAGAATTACACACTGATGCTAGTGGTCTAGGAATAGGATGTGTTTTACTACAGAAAGTAAATGATAATCTTAGACCTATTGCATATGCTTCTAGAACTTTGTCAAAATGTGAAAGAAATTACAGTGTACCAGAGTTAGAGCTTTTGGCAATCGTTTTTGGTTTAACACATTTCAGGACTTTTGTGTATGGCTATAAAGTGCATGTTATTTCAGACCATCACTCCCTTTGTTATCTGAACAATTTAAAGGATTTGACAGGCCGGTTGGCTCGATGGAGTCTAAAGTTACAGGAATTTGATTATGATATATGTTATAAATCTGGTAAGAAACATAATGACGCAGATGTTTTGTCAAGGTTCCCTGTGTTACAGCCTGAAGAGCATCAAATTGAACAACTTGATGAGCTAATTACCTGTTTGCTATCACCAGTTGAGGTTGCTCAGAAACAAAATGATGATCCAGTTCTGACTCCAATTATTAATGCCCTTAAGGATCCTGAATCTGCTCCTGCTAAGGTTCAACGTCAAGCTTCTACCTATATTTTGAAAAGTGATGTCTTGTACAGGAAAAATTCGGGTTCTACTGGTCCCTTGCATTTACTAGTCATTCCTGAGGTGTTAAAGCATGAAATTTTGTCCTCATGTCATGATGATCCACTATCTGGTCATTTAGGTTTTTCTAAAACTTTTAGTAAGATTAATTCAAGATACTACTGGATAGGTATGAAAAAAGATATTGAGCATTTTGTGAAAACTTGTCCAAGTTGTCAGTCTAGGAAGGCACCTAAGAATCAAAAACCTGCTGGTCTTTTGCAGCCTATTCCAGTTAACTTTATTGGAGAACGTTGGGGAATAGATTTGTTAGGCCCTTTGCCTTGTTCTACGTCGGGTCATAAGTATATCATAGTTGCTACAGAATATGCTTCTAGGTGGGTTGAAGCTGCCCCTCTCTCTTTGGCTACCATTCCCCAGGTTACTAAGTTCATCTTACATCAGATTATTTGCAGGCATGGGGCCCCCGCCATGTTACTGTCTGATCGTGGTAGTGTCTTTCTGAGTGAAGTAACCCAGGAACTCTTGAAAGCTTTGTCAGTTTCCCCTCATTTTACTAGTTCATACCACCCTGCATGCAACGGCCTTACTGAACGATTCAACCAGACTTTACTAAATTGTCTTAGTCATTTTGTGGATTCAAATCAGCGCAATTGGTCTAATGTTTTACCATATGTGATTTTTTCATACAATTCTTCTGTTCAGGAAACTACAAAATTTTCACCATTCTATTTGATATATGGTCGTGAACCTTCCTTACCAAATCAGGTGCAACTTCAGGCCACTTCAAATGATTTATTTGTTCGGCAAACTTTGGAAGAGATTCAGAAAGCTCGTGAAGTAGCCATCCATAATATTAATCAGCAACAGATTAAACAGAAAGAAAGATATGATGCTAAGCATAGAGATACTCATTTTGCAGTAGGTCAGCTTGTTAAAATTTTTACTCCAATTAGGAAAAAGGGAAAATGTACCAAATTGCTTCATAGATATTTTGGGCCTTTTGAAATTGTTCGACAAATTACTCCTGTTACTTATGTGGTTCGTCGACCAAATGCTCCTAGAGTTAAGGAACAATCAGTACATGTTTCTAGGATATTCCCATATTTTGATCCTGTGGGACCATATAGACTGTAAATGCATTTTGCTTTTCTTTTGTGTCACATCAAATGTAAAAAGGTTGTATGTAAAGTATATTGTCCCTTGATTTCTGAGTGTGAATTTTGAGATTTAGTGTATAGTGTGCTAAGCTATTTTGTTTTGGAATATGATGTATATTATTGGCAAATGGCAATACTTGGATAGATGTTTGAACATACAATTGTTATTATTGAAAGTCACAATTAATTGATATTAAAAGTATATGTTCCCTAATAACTGTTTTGAGTTGAATAACCTCATTTTATGATAAATTTTGCAATGATTAGAAAATTGAAATTTTGTTTATTAATTTTAAGTTTACATTCTGGAATAGTGCTGTGCTACCTCGATAAGAAGGATGAATGAAATTATGTGTGATTATGTGAAAGATGTAGAGGTAAAGTTTATCTGGTTAATGGGGTTGCTGTAATGTGCCCATTAATCCAGTGTTTTAGGCTCGATAAAATGGCTGAAATGTGCTTATCGATGCAAGTAATTAAGTGTATTTTTGAGTTTTGTTTAGCATTGGTGCTGAAATGTGCATGCTAAGATGATGAGGAAAACCTGAATCACAGAGAGGTTTGTGAATGACTGTTATGAAGCTGAGACCTGGGGATGTTCTGTTTGTCATCCTCGCCATAGTTACCAGGTATTTGTGAGATAGCACATTACTAGTACAGATGTTTACTTTGTCTCTTTATTGCAGGATGCTAATAGTTTGAACATTTTGATAAAATTGTTTTGGATTAAGAGTGATATATATTTTGGAGTTGTGTGTTTACCAGTATGCTTTAATGGTTTATTGAATTCTAAGTTTTATGTTGAAAAGCAAAAGTACCCTTCAATGTATACAAAAGTTTTAGAATAGGCTAAGACATGATACTATATTTTCTCTTTTGTGTATCTAGGATGTGAAATTTTGAGGCCCCAGAACTTAATTTTTTCTCTCAGTTTTGTTCTAGGTATTGGGTTGTAGAACAATTTTTTTTTGTTTTTGTTGGTGTAGTAATGTGACAGTAGTTTTGTTGGCATGCAAAATGTTGATGTTAGTAGATTGTAAGTAGTTTTGTTGATTTGAAAGGTAGTAGTACTGATGATATTAAGTAGTGCGCGCACATAATAAATATGATTGAAATTATAATGGTAAAAACAAAGAGAAAAACTGAGCTCATTTTTGTTTAAGTGTACACGTCAGTTTTTGTTAAAAAGTTTATGGCCACGTGTAATATTTTGGGGTACCCCTCTAATTGTAAGTTTTGGTATTTTGAAAATTTGTAATATTTTTATTCAATGTTTTGGAAGGTCAAATTATTTTGTGCTGTGTGTATTGTATTATTTCTACCCTAAGGGGTTTTTGTAAAGTTTTGATTGTGACATTCCTACGTTTTATGTATTCTTTTGTGAAGATTATTTTGTGAAGATTATTTGATTCATCTTGTCAAAATTTGTAAGCTCTATATATTGCCGAGTGATGGAAATTATCTTAGTTTTATCATGTATCTTGCTACCCAGATGGGGTGTACCTAATTTTTTTTTATTATTTATTATTGTTCAGAAGTGAAGTTTGTTTTTAATGATGTAGTTGTCTTCTGTAATTGACGTACACTTATATTTTTTGGAAATAATGTTGTAGTATGATGATACGTATCAAGCCAGCCCTATTTATCTGCGTTCCTGCTGCACCACACTGTTCCTACCGAACTGTTTGCACCATGGGAGTGCTAAACCTGCCACACTGCCTTGTGTCATCGGGCTCTGGTTCGCCCTTTATGACCACTGTTCGTCAGAGCTTTGGCAGCTATTAGTGCTGTCACTTCATACCTGTGTTGGGGGCAGAAGAATTATTAATGCCCCACATTGTTATTCAGTGTAGAGCAAGTACAATTGTGCTCAATTCAGTGGTCTTTATTCATCAGTGACTGCAGTGCAAGCTTCAAGTTTTTTTATTACATTTGTGAGACCAGTGGGAATGGAATGTACTGTTCAGGCAGGTTGTGAAACTTTTTTTGCTTGGTGCAGTAGTGGTGAAAAGTGCTGAACTTCATTTATTTTTCTTTGAGGGCTTTTTAATTAAAGTTATAGACAGACACTGGAGTAAAGAAACGAATGTGTAACGTCAAGAGAAGATTTATGTTTGTAATACTGTTTGTGATGTTTGTATGCTAATTTTTTTTTTTTTTGTTCCATCACTCGAGCGAGTTTCTTTTCATTTGTTATTAATTGTTCTGTTGACCCTGGGTCAACAGCTTGTGGTCCAGGGGGAGGTGTGGCAACCCTGTATGGGTTGTCAGACCTGGCGCCACTGGCTGATCTTTGTTCATTGGTTGCGCTGGAGAGGGGGTTGGTTTCCTCTTCCGCAGACGAGCGGCCGCCACCAGCGTGAGAGGATGTGTTTGTAGCAACCCTCCGGAACACAAGCCTCATTGAATGTAAGTTGTCTGGAATTATTAAACCTCTTTTTAAAATGCATTTGTGAGTTTTCCTTCGCTGGACCTTCCACCTTTCACCACCATGCAGGTAAGCTAGTTATCAGTAAAATAACATGTCCACCCTACCGCGTGGTGTAACTAGTGTTTGTTGAGATAGTTTAGCTCTACCGCTACGGATTCCCCCCAAAGCTAATAACTATTAAATCTATTCTAATGTAGGGTGTGACAATATGAAGGAGATTTAATTTTAATTGAAGAATTAGAAGAAGCCCTTATAAAAACTAAAAATAGGAAAGCAACGGGCCAAGATTGATTGAACGCAGAGTTATTTAAATATGGGAGGTTATTTCTAAAGCTCCGACTGCTACATTTCTATAATATGTGCTGGAAGAAGCAATGTATCCCAGAAGATTGGCTTATAGCCCAAACCATCTCTATCTTTAAGAGAGCGAAACGAAATGACTGTAGCAATTACAGAGGAATATGTTTACTGGATACGGTCTATAAAATATTTGCTAAAATAATAAACAAAAGGTTGCTAATATAGCTGAATATCTTCTCTCGGAAAAACAAAGTGGATTTAGAAGAGACAGATCTTGTGCAGATAACATTTTTATTGTTAAATAACTAATTGAAAAACATAGGGAGTTTAAGAAAGAAACGTATGTGGCGTTTATTGACTTTGAGAAAGCCTTCGATATGGAAAACCGATGGAAAATGTGGCAAATATTGGAAGAACGAGGATACCCACAACAATTAGTAGAAATGATACAATGCTTCTACTTCCAAACAAAAATAAATGTGAGGAACAATGGTAAAATTTCTAAAGAAAGTCCTTACTAATCAGGGTGTCAGACAAGGGTGTACTTTATCACCTACACTTTTTAGTAATTATATTGACGACCTAGTGTGCAAATGGAAGCAGCTAGTGAATTTAGGTTTTAAAATTTCAAATGAAAGCTTTTTAAATATTTTATTGTTTGCTGACGACTTATTTATTATACAAAATAGCGAATCTGCCCTGCATAAATCTATTTTTAAACTTAGTGAACTTTGTAAGCAATATAATATGAAAATTTCTCTTATAAAATCAAAGGTAATGGCATTCATTGGGAAAGAGCCAATTAGAACAAAAATAGTTATAAATAATCATTGCGTTGAACAGGTAAGCCATTTTAACTACTTGGGAACTGATGTTAGTTATGACAAGGAATATGATGTCTACAATAAAATATGCAAATTTTAAAGAGTATGTGGAACAATAAATAGAACAAATTAGAAACAAAATACGTAAAGAATCAAAATTAAAGTTCTACAAAGTTATGGCTGTACCTATACTGGCATACGGAAGTAAGACTTGGACGTTAACTAAAAAGCAACAGAGTAAAATACAGGCTTCAGGAATGAAATTTTTGAGAAGTGTGAAAGGATGCACGAAGAGGGACTTAATAAGAAATGAAAATATAAGAGAAGAGCTGGACATTTTTAGTATGAATGATAGGCTAAAAGATCTCAAACAAAACTGGAAGGAACATGTTGAAAGAATGCCAGATAATAGACTTACAAAACAAACATTACAGTATCATCCTAAAGGTAGGAGATCGGTGGGCAGACCCAGGAAACGATGGCTGGAGGATTTCGAAGGTGGAACAGGCACTTGATTGCCTTAGCCATGAAGTGAAGAAGAAGAAGAAGAAGAAGAAGAAGAAGAAGAAGAAGAAGAAGAAGAAGAAGAAGAAGAAGAAGAAGAAGAAGAAGAAGAAGAAGAAGAAGAAGAAGAAGAAGAAGAAGAAGAAGAAGAAGAAGAAGAAGAAGAAGAAGAAGAAGAAGAAGAAGAAGAAGAAGAAGAAGAAGAAGAAGAAGAAGAAGAAGAAGAAGAAGAAGAAGAAGAAGAAGAAGAAGAAGAAGAAGAAGAAGAAGAAGAAGAAGAAGAAGAAGAAGAAGAAGAAGAAGAAGAAGAAGAAGAAGAAGAAGAAGAAGAAGAAGAAGAAGAAGAAGAAGAAGAAGAAGAAGAAGAAGAAGAAGAAGAAGAAGAAGAAGAAGAAGAAGAAGAAGAAGAAGAAGAAGAAGAAGAAGAAGAAGAAGAAGAAGAAGAAGAAGAAGAAGAAGAAGAAGAAGAAGAAGAAGAAGAAGAAGAAGAAGAAGAAGAAGAAGAAGAAGAAGAAGAAGAAGAAGAAGAAGAAGAAGAAGAAGAAGAAGAAGAAGAAGAAGAAGAAGAAGAAGAAGGGATTTAAACCAAAACTATGAATATGACGTTATTTTTATTTATATTTTTCATTCATATTCACCATTATTAAACTAACAAGAGATTATGTTTGTTTATTGATTGTAATAATAACATCTAAAATTACATACACGTAATTTTATATAGCTTAACATTGTGATGTATTTACGAGAGTGTGTTAAAAAGTAATGCCTCCTATATTTTTATCTTTTAATTGCCACGAAAATTGAATCCAATTTACATAGCTTGAAAACGACAACATTGACGATTAATTTGTCACTATTCAATATAATCTCCGCCCTTTTCCACAGGTTTGGTCCACCTTTCAACTAGGGCATGTATTCCAGTGTGGTAAAACACGATCTTGCTTCCTAAGCCATTGACGTTTTCACAGCCTCCTCATATTCAAAATGAATCCCACGATGAGCTTCCTTTAGTGGCCCGAACAGATGGAAGTCTGATGGGGCCAGGTCAGGGCTGTATGGGGAGGAGAGGTAAGACTTGCCATCCCAATTTCTCAATTTCTGCAGTGGTGTAACGGCTGGTGTGTCGTCTTGCATTGTCAAGCAAAAGAAGAACATCCGCCATAGTTTTTGTTGGGCGAACTCGGCGAAGACGTGCTTTCAGCTTTTTGAGAGTTCTGACGTATTGGACAGAATTTATTGTGCATCCCTGCTCCAAAACATCAATCATAAGCACACCCTCTGCATCCCAAAACACTGTCGCCATAACTTTCCCTGCCGACCGCTAAGTTTTGAATTTTTTTTTTTTTCTTCGGTGACGTTGTGTGATGTCATTCCATTGACTGACTCTTTGATTCAGGTTCAAAAAATGAACCCACGTTTCGTCTCCAGTAACAATTTTTTCTAGAAACTCCTCTCCCTCCAAATTGAAGCGCTGCAAGTGTTCGGAGGCTATTGTTTTCCTTGTTCTTTTGCTTTGGGCGGCTAACATTCTTGGTACCCAACGTGAACAAACTTTTGAGTAACCCAGTTGTTGAATAATCGTCATCACACTGCCTTTACTGAGGGAAATAAATTAACTGAAATGTGTAGTGTTTAACGCCCACTTTTACTACATACGGCACCGCAGACGGTGACACTGATGATACATGAGATGAAGATGGAGCACCGGTGGAATGAGATGGCGGGGGAAACCGGAGATCCCGGAGAAAACCCGCCCCAGCGCCGTGTTGCGCAGCACAAATCTCACTTTGTGGTCGCCTGGGATCGAACCCGGGCTGCTTTGGTGAGAGCCAAGAGTTCTAACCACTGAGCCACGGCGCGGCCTCTTTACTGAGGGAGGTAATGCGACAAAATTCACCTGATGTTACCCGGCGATAACCGCGAATGATATCATCGACTCGCTGAATGTTGCATGGAGTCACTGCAGTCACCGGCCTGCCGCTTCGCTTTTCATCTGACAATGGTGTTTGCCCTTCAGCTTCGTTACAGCGATGAACCCATCGTCTAACAGTGCTGACATCCACCGTTGCATCACCATACACCTTTTTTAGCCTTTCGTGAATGCGAATTGGCGTTTCACCTTCCGCAGTCAAAAATTCAATAACAGAAACCTGTCTAATACGAATGTCGATGTCAGCCATTTTGTAAGAGAATGCAGTGCTGCCCCCTGTTGACTAAGGAAGTTACTACTGCAGGGGATTGTAGAAGAAGGTTTGAGGAATTGCGCCAAATTCAAAGATTTCACATAAGTTACTTATTTAAGGGAAACAATAGGAGGCATTAGTTTTTTATCCACGCTCGTAAATTACGTGGTTTATTTTACAGCAATGGCCTATTTGTACACACTGATCACGCTTCAGAAAATTAGTTGTATCACCATACACTACCTATAACTACAGGGATTATTTAATACTAAAAGTTTTCCCTTAATGACATAGGGCTCTTTTTTAATCAGAAGATTAATAGAATTTATAATTATTGGGAAAAGGGGTGGGTTACTGAAACAAGAAGCTCGAGGTTGTGTACGATAATAGCGACAATGACAGACATCTTTCAGTGACGGAACCTTGTTGATGGTATGTTTGACATTGCGCCTTTGTCAGTTGAGTAAATCATCTTTTTAGAAATTATTCCCGTTGTACAGATTGATCACACTAGATAATTAGTTATATTACCCTGCATTTCTATAGTTGCAATATTCATTTAATAACAAAAGTGTATTAACTAATTTAACTGAACTTTCTCTTTTCTTCGTTATGAAAATTGTTTAGCCTCATTTTCACTATTTAAAAATATTAAAATAAATAATTACATGCGTACATATTTAATGCATTTATAATCATTAAGATTACATTTCATGATTATGCATCAATGTTGCCTATAATAACTGGATATCCCTACATATCAGACACGCAGCTCGCAAGTGCTCTATCTGCGTTTCGTCACTTTCTGCACGCCAACTTACTAATATTTCACTCTTCTTATCATCAGATAAGAAAAAGATCGCAGCGCTGCTCACTGAAGCTCAATATGCCTCATCGCTTTGTCGAGTAGTATAACTTTTGTTGTCCGCATGATGTTTATGCTCGTCGTCCGGATGTGATATGGATACTATGGGTAAACCGCGAACAAAATGCAGCTGGGGGTATGATTTACCAAAACTGAAGCTCTCCAGCTTTCCCCCTCTACCCTTATTTTAGGCTGCCTCTCCTCCAAAACGCAAGCTTGGAGGGGACAATACTGGTCTACGTATGGATGGGAAGGAGTCATGTAATGCTCGGATGTTGAGGAGAGGAGACGACTGTGCTCACGCATGCGCACGCTGACCGCACTTTGTTCGCGATCTATCTCCAGTTTCATGTAAAATACACAGTGGTGTCACATAGCTCACCCATATATAATACCTATCGCTGCAGTTAGTGAAACGAGCATTAGGTCTGGCAGCATGGGAGACTCATATGTACTCTTACACTCATTTCGTAGTAAACAAATCGACTACCAGGGCAGATAAACAGTGCAAACTCCTCTCCCTCTTTAGACCCCGCTTGCCTTCTTGTGGTGGGCAAACAGTAGAAGGAAATATGTTATAAAGTCATTTCTACAACGCCCTTCCCTATTTACGTGCAGGGGATAGTAGAATCGGCATTTGTAAAATTGTTTTACTAGGATGAGTAGAAAACGTCGTATGAGCGCAAGTTTCTTTTTTATTTATATGCCACATTTAATATCTGAGTTTGTATCAGAAGCATTAGCTTTCGGAACGATTACACACACACACACACACACACACACACACACACACACACACACACACACACACACAGACACACACAGAGACATATTGAAGCACCAAATCCTAAACATACGAGGGGGTGAAAGGGTAGAGCCAGAATGAAATATTCAATGCCATAGCCGGGATTTGAATTATTCATTCTGGCTCTACCCTTTCATAGTGCGTCCTACACACGGCTAGTGTGAAAGAACAATTAATTTCCATTAATTGTACTTAATACTGGTCCGAACTATAAAGCCCGGGCCTTAAGGTACTTACAGCATAGTAAGTCGCCATTAAGGTAGTTGTCTCATGTGTTTATGAGAACTCCTAGTGGTTTACCGGGAGAAACACGAGTCATTTGGAGAATTTAATGCTATGTTGGCACGTTGGCCATAGTAGCTCAAATGGTTAGAGCGGCTGGACGGAGACCAGAAGAACCGTGGTTCAAATCCCGGCTATGGCATTGAATTTTTCATTCTGGCTCTACCCTTTCATAGTGCGTCCTACACACGGCTAGTGTGAAAGAACAATTAATTTCCATACGAAGGGGTGTCGTAAAGTTTTATTTATCACACTTTAAAAATTGTGATAGATTGTGTCGATATGTCCTTTTTAGTTCTTGTCTACGCAGTCACCATCATTCACACCTTTTCTCCAGTGTTTTTTGACTTTCCGAACACCTTGATTGTACAAGTCAGCAGAATTTGCCTTAAACCACTCTTCTACTTCATTCATGACGTCATTTGTG
This sequence comes from Mantis religiosa, assembly GCA_030765055.1. Lineage (NCBI taxonomy): Eukaryota > Metazoa > Arthropoda > Insecta > Mantodea > Mantidae > Mantis > Mantis religiosa. The sequence continues at coordinate 268,078,213 of CM060948.1, forward strand.
TTTTCAAATCGGTGACCACGCAACGGATTCTTCATTTCCTGGAACAAGAAAAAGTCACTTGGTGCGAGATCGGGCAAATAAACCGGATGCTGTAAAATCTCTAAGCCACATTCCCTTGTTTTTTCAACTGCAGTTTGAGATGAATGAGCTGGTGCATTGTCAGCCAGAAGACGAACACCTTAGGAGAGCATGCTGCGTCATTTCTTAATCAGAGCTACTCGAAACTTGTCCAGAAGATTGTAGTAGTATCTGCCACTGATGGTTTGACCCTTGGCAAGATAATCTGTGAAGATGACTCCACGACAGTCCCAGAAAACTGAAAGTATGACCTTCCCAGCTGACTTTTGCACCTTTGCCTTTTTGGGTGGGAGGGGAGGGAATCTGCATGTTTCCATTCCATACTCATGGTTTCTGTCTCTGGATCATACTGATAGATCCAGGATTCATCCATGGTTACCAGACGATCAAAAAATCATCTTCATCCTGTTCCAACAGCATTAACATCTGTCCTTTTTTAAATTTATTTAAGGTCGCTTTAACTTCCTGGGTCATATAGCGACCATTTTTACAAAATAATACAATTAGTAACATGTATAAAAATTTACATTCAATATACAGGATTACAATCACAGATATAAAATATACACATTAATAACATTAATTATGAAAACAATTTACATTAAATACAGATAACTGAAAACAAAGACAAGAACATATATAAGTTAACAACACTATTTTGCAAAACAAAAATTTCATTACTTTAACACCATTGTGTAGAGTAGTGGTAGTGTTTTAGGGCCCGTCGACAACAAGGTCATTTGCCATTGTGTAGATTATGAATTACAATTATACTTTAATAAATTGTAAGCTATTGTGTACATTATGAATTACAATTTATTAAAGTATATTGCACAAAATTTATATTAATTTACAAATGGTTATATCCTTTAGGTAAGTAAACAGATTGCGGCGTAGTTTGAAACTGTTCAGCAGTATGGAAATATCCTGTGGGATTCCGTGTTGTTTTCTGTTTCTTTTGTATTCATTGCATTCTATGAGAAGGTGGTAAATGGTAAGGTTTTTATTATACCCATTACACGTAGGCTGCGGCTGTCTTGAGAGAAGATATGAATGAGTGAGGCTGGAGTGACCAATTCGTAGACGGGTGGGAATGACTTGTTCCTTTCTAGTAAGTGGCTTGGTTGGGTGAAGAACGGTAGATCCTTTTCGTACTTGGTGTAATTTTCCTGGTTGTTGTTTCTTTCTTTTTGTAATTTTACGTCCTCCGACGTTGAGTCATATCGAACGATGAATGGAATGGGTAAAATGATGCTCAAATGAGCCCAGGGTCCATAGAGCTTAGAGTTACCCGACATTCGTACCTGGTTGTTGTCGATTCCATTAAGATTTCCATTTTTGCACTGGTATTTTGGAAACATGATTTATAACATCTGAATATGGAATTTGGACGTTTGTTTGTTGGCGTAGTGATGTGGCGTCTTTAGCAGCTTCGTCCGCTCTCTCATTCCCTGTTATTCCTTGATGGGAAGGGATCCAAATGAAAATCGCGTCTTTACCAGCGTCGGTGATGTTACTGAATAGTGTCTGTGTGTTCCGAACTAATTTGTTGTCTGTTGTGTAGTTCTTCATGCTCTGCAAGGTACTCAGGGAGTCAGAGCATATTGCATAGCAGTTGTGGTGTGCTGTCAGTATGTAAGTAAGTGTTTGATAAATGGCATATATTTCAGAACTGTAGGTGGAATAATAGTCAGCCGCTGCTGTAGAATTTCATCAGAAGTTGTTATTGCACATCCATGATCCGTTTTTGATCCATCACTGTAAATAAACTGATAATTGGGGAAATTGTTGCATATTTCATAAAATAGTGTTTGGTAAACAATTGCAGCGGTATTCCATTTCGGGTGAAATGTTAGGTTGGTATATATCTTGGGAATTTTGAGTTTCTAGTATGGTCCTTCATGCAAGTCCCTGGTCATTATGGGAGGAGATCTCTATGCTGTTAGTATTTAAATAGTTAGCAAGTCGTTGATAGAAAGGTAACGAGTGTTTTTTGTATGATAGGTTTTGTTGCTTTCTGTATTAGGGAAAACATATGAATGGATACTTGAATGAGGTCTTGCTGATATCTTGATTCCGTATTTTATGCGTAATTTATTCTCCTGATGTTTAACTGTAGTTGTTTGGCTTCTATCAGTAGGCCAGAGATCGGACTGGTACTATATGCTCCTAATATAATCCTCATAGCAGAACTTTGAATCACGTCCAGCAGCTTAAGTAACGCCGGTGCTGCAGTGTTGTACACAATATCTCCATTGTCAAGTTTGCTTAGGGTCAAAGCTTAATACGTCAGTTGTAGGACATGTTGATCAGCACCACAATTGCGGTGTGATAATGTTTTTAATATGTTTAGGCGCCTTGAACAGTCTTCCTTTAGGTTCGAAATATGTGTTTTCCATGATAGATTATGGTCGAAGATAAGTCCCAAATATCTCAATTGTTTGGTTGTTTCAATCAGTTTTCCATACAAGTGGATGGTAGGGTTTGGAAGATGCATTGAACTTTTGGTAAAACAAATACATTTTGACCTTTGCTGAGGAAAACTGAATCCAGTTTGTGATGTCCAAATTTGTATCCTTGTTACAGTGTCTTGTAGTAAAGCTTTGGTGGTTGAGATGTTATTACCTTTACATAAAAAGGTCAGATCATCAGCAAATAGGCACGCTTTTACAGGGGGATGAATAGTGTTCAGTATATCGTTTATTGCCAGCAGGAAAAGTGTAACACTAAGCACGGAACCTTGGGGTACCCCATTGTCTATCCTAACTTCCTTGGATAATGTGTCATTTGTACGTACTCTAATGGTGCGATGCTGGAGGAAACTATGAATGAAATAGAACATATTTCCTGATATTTTATTTTGTCGTAGTATTTGAAGTATACGTATTCTCCATGTCATATCATATGCCTTTTGTATATCTAGACTAACTAGTATGAAATGTTGATTATGGAGAAAGGCTTCTCTTATTTCAGATTCAATCGTGATTAAATAGTCTGTAGTGGAACGGAATTGTCTGAAACCATATTTTGATTCAAAAATAACTGTCACCCGAACGTCGGAACACCCTATAAAACGGGCAAGCAGGAGTGTTGGACGTGAAGTATTCTGGGCCGCACCCACCCATTAATCTCAGTCACTAACTGAGTGGATGATTGTCACTTGTCGCTGGCAGCCTCTTGCCTCTTCCTCTGCCATCTGGAACCTTCGCGGTGATTCACTGAAGCCGGAGACGTCTAGAAAACAGTGATTTCGCTATAAAAAGGGGTGCAATGAGTGAGGACAGTCAGTTAGTTAGTGAGTTCTTGGCAAGCAGCGAAGCAGCGTCGTGGTAGTGTACGGACAAGAAGACTGCGTACGTGCGTCGGAGGAGTTCACGTGATTGCGAGTGCAAGTGGAATTGTAACGGACGAACTGGTGAATCGTAATTGTGTGCATTACGTAATTCTGTGTAATTGGCAAGAGTTTAACTGTAAGTCGGTGGAAATAAAGAACATTTTTTGAGTGGTGCAATTGGACTTTTCATTTCACGAACCCACAAAGTCACAATATAGTGACAAGCGAAAACCTGAACGTGCTCGGGAACCAAATAAAGCTATATTTGGTAAAGGTATTCCAATTAAAGGACATACACGGGAAATAATATTCTCTGTGAGAGAATACTTCGATGAGGAGAAATTGAAAGAGTAGTCTAGGTGCTTGATTAGACTTCGCGTGCTGTAGGTATCAGTAAGGGCATTAAGGTTAACATTGGGAAAGAAAAGCATTTTAAAGAAGAAAGCTAGACATTGGGTTATAAATTACAAACTCCCGGGAAAAATTATGTAAGCGGCATTTTCCCACTTCAATAAGCATCAGAATGTCAAAGGTATGCCTCTTATATTACGATGATCTTTACATTGATGTATTCTTGCATGTTCTAGCGTTTGCCTGTAGATCCACGACTGTACTATTGTCTTTGTGTACAGTATAATAAATAATAATAACAATAATGATAAATAATAATAAAATACCCATTGCAGTCGCAACTGAATCACCTTCGCACGCGTAATCCTATCGCACTCTCCACGCTGCAGCAATAAGCGGCAACCTCGCCTCTCTCTCCGTACGAAATGTCAATCACTTTCTAGATTGGCGACCAGTATAGTGTCAAATTTCCGGTAGTAATTTTGGGTGCATGAAAAAGAGAAATCTCTGTTGCTCAAACTGGTCCTGTGCGTTTCGAACTATGCAACACATTATAGGATAGTCGCTCTAGGCGAGCCCTCCCTTACTCCGCCTCATAAGTCTTCTAATACCGTACGCCTTATACGATATTGAACATATTGCCTGTTCTTTGTTCTTTGTAATGTGTTATGTCAACTGTACAAAATAACCGTGATGGTTGGTTGACTCCCTCGATATTTGAGTAGCTGCAAATGACATTGATTTTCTTGTTTCACGTAGCCAACCCTCTAAGGTAGACCTGCAGCTTCCGCGCTATAGGTGAAGAAGTCATGCAACATCTTGGTCTCCAAGTGGTACATCGAAATAAGCTTCGTATGCATGACATAACTTTATTTCAAACACACGTTTATGTTTCTTCCCAATGTAATGTCCACAAATAAAACAAAATGTGTCTGCAGACAACATACAACGTCTGCATACTCACATGTTTCATTTAAAGAAGGCAACAGTCAATCAAATATAACCACAGAACTGCAACTGAAATTCACAAACAGGAAGACCTAATTTTGCAAAATAAATAAAGGATTGTTAAAGATGTAGATGTATACTAACTTTACTAATGTAAAACCTCAACTCCACGTACCGGTAATTACTTTAAACTACTACGATTGTCAGAAAAAAAAACATTAAATTCAAAAACTATTGGTAAAATGTAATTAATTTGTATTTCAAGAAGTATCGACATATTTGGAAAAAGCACTAGCGGCATATTCGTGTTCAGCGCATTGGTTTTACCCAAAAGAGAGTAAGAAAGGAACATAAACAATCGTTTGTTATGTAGTATTATTGTACAGCGGAAATTAATGAAACCTAATGCTAAAGACTAGCTACTGAGTGAACTAAGAACTTTCATTTAGCTCGAATTATAACAAATTGTGCACTGGTTATAGGTACAATAATTGGTAATCCAGTTATTCGCTTTGAGGTGAATTAAGGCCAACCTCAAAAAGCTCAATTGAAGAAGCACAAAATGAATGAGCCTATCACACCATACTTTAGAAAACCTTACACATATAAGAAATTAAAAAGAGAGTAGTGGCCATATTTTGAGAATTCCAAGGCACAACTGTAAAGTAAAAAGTCAAAATTAGTAACTGTTCAGAATGCAGTTACATTATAAAACAACATTTTAATATTATTTTCTATTCACACACAGAGAGTGAGAGAGGGAGAGAGAGAGAGAGAGAGAGAGAGAGAGAGAGAGAGAGAGAGAGAGAGAGAGTTTTTTCAAAATTACGTTTCTTTTCAATCACAGCATCGCGAAACATACTTTTGGTGAAATTCCTGTATCAAATTTTTCAGAGGAATAAAATGCTTCCTCTTCTTAGCTGTAAGTTACATAGTATAAAAAGTAAAGGGCTCTTTGTAACAGAGATCTTTGTAATTTCAACAGAAAGGAAGAAGCCTTAAAACTAAATAGGAACTGGCATCCTGTTATCGAAAACAGGAAACGTCATTTAACCACCAAAAGTGACGCTGACCAATCACAGGACACCATTGCCGGACTACCCAGGCTCCGCCCCCCAACTACCAGTACAAATAGCGCGACTCAGGCACAGCAGATACGCAAATGTTCTCCGTCCCCACATCTGAAGATGTCTGCTTCATGGCCCCTGCTTTTAAAATATATTCATACCACCGTCAAAGGATCGACGTCATTGCCACTTATTTACTGCAGCATGACGAGCAACAACTTAACTCTTGGCAAACGCCTGCCTCAAAAAGAGCAGCCAAGGGTCCTAAAAACATCAGCATACCACCACCCACTACGTCAAATAGTTTCGCTCCTCTTGCAGAAACGGACATGGACGAAGACTACCCCTCACTGCCTGTGGCAAATCAAAAGAGGCGCAAATGCTCAACACCACGGCCTCCTGCCGAGAATATGGAAGAGGATCTAGCAGCTGTACCTGCTCCACCTCTCCTCAACCAAACTCAACCTACCTCTAATGTTCAAGGTACAACTAGATCTAAAAAGGTCACCCCTATTTTCTTACGAGATCCGTGCCAGGCCCGTGAGCTTACAAAAGCATTACACGACGGACATCCAGACACTAAATTCGTCATCAAAAACATGAGCGGCTCCATCGCTTTCCTCCCTGATACACCTGCTGACCACAGACTAATTCGCAAGTTCCTGACAGACTCTAAAGTGCAATATCTTGTTACCTGATGAAAAACTGATGTACGTTACCTTAAAATATCTACCGATGTACATCACAGAATCAGACGTCCTGGAACTCCTGCAAAAACTAGAATACCCGGTTGAGCGAGTTGGACAACTTCGTTCAAACCGCTCCTCAACTCAACAAAAACTACCACATTTTAGGGTAGCTCTTCGGAAGGAGCCCCGATCAAGTGACATATATAAGGAAACTTATATGTTTGATGCAGTCATAAGGGTTGAAACTTATAGACCACCAGCACGTCCATTACAGTGCACAAACTATCAGCAGTTCACGCATAGCGCGGCGGGCTGCCGACTAGAACCAGTGTGCTTATACTGCGGAGAATCAGGGCACAAACGGCCAGATTGCGCAAAGCTAAGCCTCTCTGATTCAAAACCTGCCTGCTGCAATTGTGGAGGAGAGCACTCCTGTCGATACGCTAAGTGCCCTGTTTGGCAGGAAGCCCGTATAGAAATGGAACTAAACAAACACGGACAACGCACACGCTTTGACGCTGCCCAAAAGGTACCTAATCTGCAAGGCATCCCCAAGGAAGCTTTCAAAGGGACCCGATACCCTGGACTCCCGCCAACAATAAGGCCGCAGTACAAAAACTACGCCGCGGCACTCACTGCTTCCGCATCACAACAGCAAGGTCAACAAACTACTGTACTCGAACCACAGACTCCACATAAACAAATCACGACAGCAACCCAGTCCCAGACGCTCACACCATCCCAACGTCCTTCTACAATTAGGACACTTCCCGAAAAATCCCCATTCTTACCTGTACCAACCAACAAGCCTACGTGCCCAGCAGGAACAACAACTGGCGAATCCAGAACGCCCATGCAACAACGGCTCCTGACTCACCGAGCAACAAATCAGTCCCTATCGCAGAATCTTAAACCATTCATCCCTGATGAACAATTTCTCAACCTAATGTCCAGGATTCCTCTACACCTGCAGGCTGATTTCGCAGCTGCCTTAGCCGATGCATTGGCTATCCGCCCCCCTACGATAACATCACAAACAATCCTGGTACATACCGTCTTCATCTTCATGGGCAACAATGGCGGACGTCAATAATGTCATACAAAACCTCACCAGCCTACGCATTTGTTCCTGGAATGCTAATGGTCTGCGGCATAAGATACGTGAAGCCACTAACTTCATCACTGTGAACAAAATTAACATCTTCCTTGTTCAGGAGACACACCTAGCTCCACGGTATAAGGCCACCATTCCAGGAATGATTTGTCACAGGACTGATCGTCCGGACGGTTATGGTGGGATTGCAATTTACATCCAAAGGCACATCACCCATCACCGCTTTCACCTGCCTGCTGTTGACGGTCTAGAAGGAACGGGTATCCAAGATGCAACCGACAAGGGATCCCTCAATATCTACTCGGTTTAGAGCGATATCTCAACGAGCTTTGGACCACATATTCACTGGCTCTCCCGCCATAGCCATGGGAGATTACAACGCCAAGAGCACTCTCTTGAACTCCACCATCACAAACAGCCGTGGACGCCTTCTAGAACGTTACATAGAGCGTAAAAATCTGATTGTGCTTGCTCCTACCTCTCCCACCATAACACACGGTGATCGTGGACCTCCTGATTGGCTGGATATAGCTCTACTGTGCAACATCCGTAGTCACCCAACAATCTTTTCTCTTCCTGAACTTTCCTCCGATCATTTTCCCATCATCCTACTCTATAAGGCAAAATTAACACCTAAATCTTTACCTTCTCATGCAAATCCCTGACAAAGCAACTGGAGCAAATTCTCAATTATCATGGCCGAAAAACCCGCCCATATTCACCCTTGCACAACAATTGCGGCAGCTGACGATCTGGAGGAGTTCATCACCACCACCATGGCTGATGCCATGCGCGAAGCAACTCCTGCCCGCAAATCTCCACAAAGTCCGCTTAAACCCCTCCCAAAACATTTGCGCCAACTCATCTCGGCCAAAAACAGAGCACGGCGAAAATTTCAAAATATGCGCCAACCACAAGATAAGAGGAAATGGAATCGCCTCCAAGCAGCAGTGAAGCTGGAACTTGCATACCACTTCAACGAAGATTGGGAGAGAAAATTATGTACACGCGACACCACTGATGTCTCTCTCTGGAGGATGTCTAAGGCTCTGCTCCGCATATCCACCTCCGACCCGCCACTTACCGACGGTCAACGAATAGCACAATCCTCTAGAGAAAAAGTGGAACTCCTAGCCGAACACCTGGCGGCTTCTTTCCATCCTGCAGAATCTCCCGACCATGAACAGGTCGCAGATGAAGTGCACTTCACCACCATCGCTGAGGTCAAAGGCTTAATTGCTTCAGTCCGACCTTGCAAAGCTGCTGGTTGCGATTATATACCATACGCTGCCTTCAAGGTACTCCCGCAAAGCTGGATAGCACTAATAGTCCATCTCTTCAATAGCCTGCTCCTTCTCTCATACTTTCCCAAAAATGGAAACATGCCAGGCTCATTACCATCCCCAAACCCGGCAAGGATTCTAAAAACATCGAAAATCACCGACCCATTAGTCTGCTACCAACAATCAGCAAACTATTTGAAAAGGTACTCCAACATCGCCTCCTAAAACTCCTAGATGGGTTAAACATCCTGCGCCCGGAACAATTTGGATTTCGCCGATGCCACTCCAGATCGCACCAACTGTTACGTCTGGTTGATGAGGTGACCCGCGCATTCAATAATCGTCAGTACGTTGCAGCTCTCTTCCTTGACATCTCAAAGGCCTTCGACTATGTCTGGCACCAAGGCCTCCTCTACCGTTTAATCAGTTACGACTTTCCCCCTACATAATCCATTACCTCACGCAACGCACCTTTTCCGTCGTCAGAGACGAAATTGCTTCCCAAACCTATTTCATCAATGCAGGGGTACCCCAAGGTAGTGTACTTGGTCCCCTGCTCTACTTAACTTACATCAACACCCTTCCCACTATCTGGAGCTGCAAACTCTATTTATTCGCTGACGATACATCAATCACCACGGCCTCATGTCAACATCACATAGCTGTACAACGCCTTCAGAGATATGCTACCATGATTTCCGCCTGGTTCCTAACTTGGCGATTACGCATAAACGCCGCAAAATAACAGGCAGTCACCTTCACCCGACGCCAAACCCAGGACGTTCCAGAGCTGTATGTCGCAGGAGAACACATTCCCTGGAGCAACCAAGCCCAATATCTTGGAGTTACACTCGACATGCGCCTAACTGGGAGAGCTCACATCCTTTCTGTCGCCTCCAAAGTTACTAAACGCATGGGCATGCTCTATGCATTATATAATAAAAAGTCACCAATGAGTCTCAGGAACAAGCTACTCATTTACCAACAAATACTGAGGCCGGCGATAATTTACGCATGTCAAGTATGGGGTGCTGCAGCCCCCTCAAATTTATATAAACTCCAGGTCCTGCAGAATCCATATTTAAGAATAGCTACAGGTGCAGAATGGTACATCCCCAATAACAACATACACCAAGATCTCTCATTTCCCAAGCTCACCACCTACATCCAAAAACTTTCACATAAGTTCTATTCTGACCTACCCTCTAGTTTCAATCAACTCATCAGGGGTCTCGGGGAATATGATATAGACCCCGGGGCTACCTACAGACACCCCAGAACCTCTCTAGGCACACCATAAACCTATCACTTTCATATTGAATTTTCATTTCTTTTCTCTTTAAAACCCAACTCACCAGAACAAAAACCAACCATCAAACAACCATCCGTTATTTATCCTGCATAAAATGCCAGTAAGGGACAGTGTCCCGGGATGGCAATAAGTCGAAGGCCCCTGTTCCATGGAGCAGTGTTCACCTTCAATGACATCTTTGTGCTGTGCGCGAGGGAGCGTCAGAGAGTGCACTTCGCAGGCAACTGTAAGGCACTCTAACAGCTACAAGAACTTCGAGAACACCAGCAGCTTAGACGAGCAGATTATCACGGTCATAGCAGGCTCCACGGCGCCTTCACGGGTCCGGCCCTCTGCTAATTGCGCTTATTAGCACTCGCTAACTGCCTCTATTTCTTCTACTTTCACTATTTTCCTCTATACTATCTAGATTAAGTTCCCAGTTAGGCCGTAGCATATAATTAGGATTTCATGAAAACTTCTTCTTCCTTCTTCAACTTAGCTGATAGGATAAGGTAGATGGCCCCGCATTCATAAAGAGCGTACTGTCTACCACCAGCCTTTCTTAAGTTTCTGGTAGACTATCTCCCGGCCTTTAGGCGGGCTTTCCCCTTTTAGAAAAAGAAACAAAAAATGGCAAAAATAGGCAGGTACGCAACTAGAAGCCAGGAAAAAGGACATGGAACGACTAGCACCGCTAACAGACGAGCCCGAGGTAACCACGGCTCCCGCCCGAGATGCCTCAGCAGAAGATGCCAGCACCTACGCCGCTGCGAGTAGCAGTAGACTGGATGTCAACACCACAACCACCAGCTCTAGAGATCAGCAGGCGGAAACAGCTGAGCCAGCTCACACGCCCAGCAATGAAGCCGATACCCGGACCTCCAATCAACCCACAAATGAAAGCCGACTGCACACGGCCACCAGCGACGCAGCACTTAGCAATTGCACACTGACAGACACCAGCGAACACATGACAAGAATAAGAAAAGATCTATCAAGGATCTATGTAGCTGAATATGTCCGCCACGGCCTATCAGCAATAGTAACGCAATTTGATCAGCTCTATCGCCATAACGAGTATGAAAGTAGCTACAGAGATAGCTACCATGGCTACAAGTTTCAGACTCTACAAGATTACCATCACTTCCTGAAACACTGCCGAGAGAACAGGGTCCCCTTTCCATTAGAACCCTGCGAGAAAACAGAACCTACAGAGTAGTCATCAGAGGACTCTATTCCAACATGACAAACCCAGAACTACTCGCAGAGCTCCACAGACTGGGCTTCGACGTACAAAGGTGCCAGTAACTTTAGTCAAAACGAGCCCGGCAACACATACCCTTGTTTCTGGTAGAATTAAACAATGAAATATGTTCTACGGCCAAAAAAACTCTCACATCAATACTCCACTGCCGGGTAAAAATAGAAGATTACGTGGCACCATCAACACCACTACAATGTGGCAGGTGCCAAAGATTTAAACACCTGACAAGAAACTGCGAGGCACCCCAGATATGTTCTCGCTGCGCAGGTCCACACCACGCACGAACCTGCACCGCCACTCACTTTGAGTGTGAACTATGTAATAGCAACGAACATGGGGCCAGATGGAGGGGCTGCCCCGTGTTCAGGCGTCTTGTTGACGCACCAGGCCACAGGAACACTCACCCAAGCGTATGGACTTCCAGCAACAAGAGGGGATCATACGCCTCACAACTATACACCAACAGAACAACGGACATGCACCGCACGCCATACCAGCGCTCACTAGCTCCAACGTGGTTGCCAGAACCAACTAAACACGGCAGCCAACCCTTAAGAGCACAGGATTGGAACCCCGGAAACACAGTAAAATACAGGGACACAGAACCCCTCCCCCCTAGGCCAAGAACAAACCCTATACCCGCAGCGCGGCAACCTCCGATAGAGGAACTGCGGCACGAACAACTAACTACACCAACAACCACAGCAGAAACGACAGAAGAGGTCCATCAAGAAAATATGGTAAGCAACGTCAACACCACGGAGGCTCCTAACCAAAAGAAACACAACTGGCTCCTGAACCCCATCACACCGCCGCCTAAGAAGCTTACATACAAGATATATGAGTCTCATATCAATTACGTAACAGGCCCCACTAAAATAATGTTACTGAGAGTAGGAGCTGGCTGCATGCAGTCAGGCCTACAGCAGGTAGGTGATTGTATAGAACGACTGATCAACGCCTACGAGTTACCTGGCGAACGCAATCTGTGCTTCTGGGCCATAATTCAGCACTTGAGCTCCTACATGCTTAGTAACGAATCGGGTAAGAAACTCTACTAGAGGGGGAAAAGAGAAAGAGAGAAAGTAAAAACCACCACCACACCAACGCTCTACCCATTAATGCACGAAACCGCCTCAAAATATTTAACAGTATTATTCTGGGACTGTTACGGCGCACAGGCCAAACAGCATGAACTAAAACATTTCCTGGCCAACAACAACATCCAGGTAGTCCTCCTGGCCGAAACGCTATTAACCCCAACGACAAGATTCACCATTCCAGGTTATCATGCTTACTGCACGCACGGACCAACAGATGCACCAGTGGGAGGAACAGCCATCCTTGCCAAAAGAACTCTGCAGCACCACCAAAAGCATATCCCACCACTGAAACCCATGAATGCAACAGCCATCTCGATCACCATCTCCGACCAAGCTGTAACACTTGCCGCCGCATACTGCCCACCAAAGCAACTAGACATAGATGATTTAACTGCCATCACACAATTTAACGACCAAATAGTAATTATGGGAGACCTCAATGCCATTCACGAAACGTGGGGAAACACACGCCACAACCGAGAGGGAACACTTCTATACAACCACATGCAGGAACAGGACTATATCATCACGCATACCGACGAACCAACCTACATCCCTACAAACGCATCTCACTTACCAAACACTCTAGACATCATACTCCTGGAGAACACAAGGTTTAGATACAAAGGAACAAGAATAGATTCATTAGCATCTGATCATTACGCCATCCTCCTGGAGGTCATGCAAGCCCCTCCTACACGCATTGAGATGCTCACCAGAAACTACTATAAGACCGACTGGTTACACTTCGCGAAACAACTAGACTCCAACCTCCCAAAAGTCACCCGCGAGTTAATATCCGCCGACGAAGTGGAAACTGTAGCCGAAGCATTAGAGCAAGCAACACAAAAAGCAATCGCCACATCCGCGCCGTACAAGCAACCACCCAAAAGAGAATTCCACGTACTAACCGCGGTCCTCCAACTCATGAACGAACGCGACCACGACAGAAGAAAATGGCAAAGAACGAGGAACATTGTTCACAAGGTCAATATGGCAGTGCTCAACAGCGAGATTAAAACATGCATGAACAAGCATATTCAAGAACAGTGGGACCAAACACTCGCTAATATGACACACGGCAACAGCCAAATTTGGCAACTCACCAAACGACCACTAAACATCCCCCACTCCGCAAAAATGGCGATTCAACACAGACTGCCGAAACTGACGAAAACAAAACCAACACACTAGCAGATACATTAGCAACCGCCTGTACCCCGAACATCCCGCCGTTGCTCAAGAGCTTCCACACCCAAGTCATCGCCTCAGTCAGCAACATCCTGCAGGAACCGGTACATAGCAAACTCCGAAAAACGCACCCGAGCGAGATCAAATGGCAATTTGCGCACCTTCCGGACAAGAAAGCTCCTGGTCCAGATCAAATACCCGGTTTGGTACTGAAACACTGGACGCCGTCGGCACTACTCCTGTTCACTAAAATTCTGAACTACTGCCTACAGAAGGGTTACTTCCCAAACCACTGGAAACATGCGCACGTGCTGATGTTCCCCAAACCTGTAAAGGACCGGAAGGACCCGAATAACTACTGACCTATCAGCCTACTAAATACGATGAGAAAAGTAGCTGAAAAGATCATCCTTAAAAGAATAACCACATTCCCCAAGCGTTATAACACCATAATATCTGAACAGTTTGGCTTCCGCGCACAACACTCGACAACCCACCAGCTACTAAGGTGCATTGAAAATATTACGCAAGGCTTCAATCAGAAACAGAGTACAGGCATCCTCTTCCTCGACATCCAACGTGCTTTTGACACCGTTCATTACCCCAGCCTACTATACAGGATCAAACGCTTGGCTTTAACGACACCCTAACAAAACTCATCGCCCACTACCTACAAGGACGCACTTTTGCTGTGACCACGCAAAACGCCACATCCGCGACCAAACCGATCGAAGCAGGAGTACCACAAGGAGGCATGCTATTACCGATTCTGTTCAGCATCTACGTTAACGGTATCCCTAAAACTTTCAACACAGCACTCCACATGTACGCAGATGACACAGCCAAAGCCACGCGATCCAAGAAGCCAGAAATTATCCATAAACGCCTCCAGACCGCACACGAAAACCTCCAACCCTGGCTTGAAAAGTGGTACATAAATGTGAACGCGCAAAAGTCACAACTCGTATTATTTACCAAAAGAAAGACTCACAAGTGTCCCCTCCCACCGCTAAAACTATCCGGAAGCCAAATCCAATGGACGAAACAAGCCAAATATCTAGGTGTCACATTGGACACAGGTCTAACCTTCGCCCAGCACGTCAAGAACGTCCGCATCCTGGCTTACGCCCAGCTCCGCCGCATCTATCCACTCCTGAACCGCAAAAATAACCTTAGCCTGCAACTAGGACTAACGCTATATAAAACACCGATCCGACCCATAATGACTTATGTGGCACCTGCATGGGGTTACTGCGCCGCAACACATCTTAAAACTCTACAAATAGTCCAAAACAAGATCATCCGCCTAGTGTCCAAAGTTCCCAGAAGTGCACCTACCGAAATTCTACACAACGAACTTCACGTACATACCATAGAAGAATTCATCAAAAAACTGGCCTACAACCTCTACACTAAAAGCAGTAAACACCACAACCCGCTGATACAAAATCTTTTCCAGTACTCCACTACCCATTATAAGCACAAAAGGCGAGCCTCACTGTTCGACCGAAGAATCCCACTATCAAAAACACAGTGGCCTGATCCTGTTATACAATATTTGCAACAGCTGGTACCTCCATAGAAAGGGGAAGAAAAAAAGAAAAAAAAAACACCACAGCCCGAAAAAGGACTTCGACTTGGAACGCGATAACCACTTCATACCACTGATGGCATCACTGCAGAACACACCCGTCATAGTCTCCCCACGACCGAAATGTCACCCCATAAGACGACCACCGCCTGCCCACGGACAATGGTATTGAGGCACGTGCCACTTGGGAGGCACACCTCCAACAACCCAAAACGGGACGACAATCTGACACTGCGACTGCCATGGCCCACTCATGGCTCCCCCATGACGACCACCACCAGGAACCGAAAGCTCACAGATGCCCAGATGACACCACAAAAGGCTGCACCTGCCATGATTCAACCATGGCGCGGATGTTGCCCCCCTTAAGGACCACAATGCCATGGGAAGGCACACCCACAATAACAGGACGGAGTTGACACACTGATGACTATCATGGCTTCCCCATGATAACCGAGACGACAACACCACTGGAATCGACGGACCCACGAATGCCACAGGTATGCACCTTGATAAAGACAGCATCAGTTAACGCATCAGGTAAACAAACAATATCTAAGCATGATACCAACCTAAACACCCACCTGCATGAGCATGTTAACCCAACTAACAATCTCCAGATACCCGCCCTGGGCCTATGGTCAAGAGCGGGCCCTGGCGCCACCTCTGCCACGCTACCCTCTGGTAGCGGGGCGTCTTTCGTAGAATCACCCACTAACCCCAGGTTGCGTAATGCGATACCTGGCACCACACCACGAACTCCCATCCATCCATTAGCTAGTGTAGTTAGTGCATGGTAGGGGAAACGATGTAGATTCCTTTCGGATGATCGTCACCGGGGCTGGCGGAGGAGGGGACAGCCATACCAAAAAAAAATGAACCCTTCAGTGGCCATTAGCTCCGAAAAGAGCTCTGCTCTTCTCCTGGCTAAGGTCCGAGCTGGGCGATCGTATTGGTCGCTGAGGTTATGGCAGAGGCAAATCCCTTGGGTTCCCACTGCCAAATACCTTGGCGTCCACCTCGATCGCGGTCTCACCTACGCAGCTCACGTCCGGGTCAAAGCCGGACAAGGGCATGCAGCGCTAACGCAGTTATACCCAATTCTTAAATCCACCATGCCAACGAACCTCAAACTACGCCTGTATCGGGCAATTATACCGCCCCTGATTCTGTACGGCTGCGAAGTCTGGGAATCAGCGGCTCCTACCACTATTTGCAGACTACAGCGCGTCCAGAACAGGGCACTGTGCATGATCTACGATACCGGGCGTAGATTCCCGTCCCACAACCTTCATATGTACTCTGGGGTCCCGTACATCGTGGACGTGGTGCGGGAGAGATCCATCTACGATAAGTTGGACTCCCATCCAAACATCCTGGTGAACAACCTTGGCCGTTTGGACCACAGGGCTCCTCGCCGCCGAACGAGCTACCGGTTGCCCAAAGATGCTTTGGGTAACTAGAACTGAACAGGGCCACATTCCCCTGACTTCAACCCCCCAAGCCCAGAAATGGGCTTGGTAAGTCCAATACCTAAACACTGTTCCTTTCCCTCTAGCCTTTTAAGCGGACTGTGCCCAGATGCCTCCCAGGCAGGCGGAAGAGCGCAGCCAGCACTGGGAGCATGACCCACCCGGGGCAACAGCGCGCATAAGGCTAGATATACCACTGCCGAAAACAACCGCCTGAGACAAAAGATGACTCTTTTATACTGTCCAAATAAAGACACAATAAGCGGCTAGGTGCTGGGCAGCAAACACTCCGTCCAGATAAACCTGGACGACTCGACTCTTCTGCTGGTCTGCTGCTGCTGAGCCCCTCAGACGCAGCCAAACTCTCTGCAAGAAAGCTTCGACCGCGCCACTGATGATGTCTACCGTAGTTGTGGATGAAACGTTTGGTTCTTACTCCACCAGACCACGGCAAAACAGCCCGGAAATAATCAATTGTATTATTCTTTGTAACAGAGTTGCCATGTTTTGTTTACGTTCATTGCCAGGGCGGTAAAAAAATCTGGGCATCCAGAATTCCAACATATACAGTTATTTTCAATTTAAGTTATAATTAAATTTGATACTGAATGTTTAAAATGACTATAATGATTTGTGTGCATGTGAATCCTATATAATAATACGGCACCAAGGTGTCTAAGTGGTTAGGAGACCATTGGAAGTACTGGACACCGCCCGCTGGGTATCTCCAACAGATGGGTCCATACTTGATTGTTGGAACGAGATTCCCCCGAAGGTTGTAGTAGATCACGGGGACCGTTAGAACAAACTATAGGTAAGTAAACTGTAACTAAAATGTGTGTGTGCTTTAATATAACAGAAAATGTATGAAACCTGATAACTGATGCAAACGTAAACGAGTGAGAGTCATTGCCAGTGAACAATAATTCATCCAAAGTCAAAATAATGCCCTAATTTATCGTAATCGGTTCGGAATTAAACTTTCTCTGGTGACAGGTTGAACATACTCCTTTGTAAAGAGTAAAAATCTATACAACTTCTTAACTAATTCCATTGGATTTTGTAAATATCAAACAGTAAGGAATATTATACTTAAAAATACACTTAATGATAAATGCGATACTTGGAATCTTTTACTTTTCTTCCCTTTAGAACCGGCAATTAAGATAACGTATAGCATATTTTCTAAACGGGAATCCTCGTACATGACGCGCTGTACAACATAATTCAAAAACGAAGTCATATAAATAACAGACTTGTTATATAAGTTTAGTTTCCAAAGAGTGACACGAAGCTTATCAAGGGAACTCCTACCCAAAATTACTCTTTAGATGAACCATATTCAGGAATTTTCGAATTTATCGATATTGTTCTTATGCTTTTGATTAAAATACTGTATATTTGATAAGTTCACGCAACAAATAGTATCTAAATCTTTTAACAGCCTGTTAAGTCCACTCGTTCGGAAGGAAATTATATTGCCAACGTATATTGCACTTTGATTATCTATTCAACAAGCCAAGTATTCAATTACCACTCTGGTGTTCTTGAAAAAAAAATCAACATCACCCTCCAAGAGAGGCGAGGAATATATTTGCGACTCCATCACAATATTTGCCAAAGTAGAATATCTCGGTCAATGAATATTCGGTCAAAGACCGAAAAGTGCTTTTGCAGGAAATGGTGAACACCGAACAGTCTGAGTGAGTAAGCTCACAAATTAAGTATGCCAGCTACTCGTATTTATATACAACGAATATTATTCCATTAATTTCAAATGGGATACTTCATCTTATTCACCCTATCCCTAGTTGTATCACTTTACAGAAGTGTTAGGGGATTCTTGTTCCTCTATCCCTTAAAGTCGGGTCTGAGGAACCGAAGTTTTTGATCCGATAGAGAACCAGGATGGGTGATCAGCCCAATACTGGTGTGAGGGTGAGAGAAGTGGATGATAGTATGCGAGCGAGATTAGTGATAGGACAGATGATGACGGAGCAATTGGTAGAATGCTGGAGGGGAAAACCGGAGGACCCGGACCAGCGCCATGTTGTCCACCCATGCGCTCACCTGGGATCGAAGCCGGGCCGCCTTGGTGATAGCCAAGGGGTCTAATCACTCAGCCACGGCGCGTCCTCAAGAGGAATGCATTAATCTTTATCACTTAAATTAACAATGAGAATAAGAATGAGAATCATGAGATTTTCTTCAAAATTACTTAAACTAAACGGTTTGTATTTCAATCAAATTACAACATCTTGTCCCTTTTACAACGACCTATTACATGTTCTGTAATAGCAATAAGTATGAAAAATATATTACTCATAAAGTCCGAATTTCTGAGCAACATGCTTAACTTTCCCTACACTTTTAAGAATAAATAATATACTTCACACACCTAGATAAGTAGGTTTAGCTGTGTTTTTTCTTGTTATTTATGCTTATTTCACAAGAAAACTATTCTATGTGCTTACTTTACGATATTTAGTAAAACAGCATATTGTGACTTTGTGGGTTCGTGAAATAATAAAACGAGATTACGAAACACCAAAACTACACTTTATTCTCCTCGAAATACACTGTTCAACATCACAAAATTTCTAGAACCTCAAACTGTTTATTTTACCTAACAACTACATTCAACTGTCTCACTTCCGGTAACGATCGACCATTATTTTTCATCGGCTTCGCCAGCCTACCACCAGGGTGACACTGCTCCCTCCTCAAGGCTGGTCATCCCGAACAGCGCCTTCGTAGCTGGCCAGACGATCCAGGTGTACCACCAACATCTTTCCTCGGGGGTACAACCACGTCTTCGCTCAAGACGACCCTGCCAATTCCAAGGCGCTCTTCTGGTTGACGGAGTATAACCTCTTCTCCGTTGAACCTCAGGACCTTCCTGCCGACGTCGACCGTCGCCTCGTGGCTCCTGAGGGCATCCAGTCCCAGAATCACCTCCTCAGCCACCTTCGCGACGAACACCCACAGACGCACGGCACTCCTTCCCAAGTTCAGCTCCAGTAGGGCCTCCTTCTCCACAGGCAAGGTGTCGCCCGATGACGTGACAAGCTGGTATGGTCGGCTCGGCTTCCTTGTCGGCAAACCCTTCGCCACGTCTGGTCTGATGATGGTCACGGCCGCCCCAGTGTCCACTAGCACGCGGCACGGCTTCCCTCTTACCCAACCGTCCGCGATGAGGTTGTCATCCATCCGCCGGCTGACGGCGCGGATTGTCACTCGAGGGAATGGTGGTAATGGCGCCGACGTGCCCCTCTCCACGCCGGGCCTTACTCGTTTTCCGGCTGCTCTTCCTGGTGTGGGCAGTCTCTCCGCAGGTGTCCGGGCTGTCCACACCCCCAACACAGGCCACTAGGTGTTCGCCGGCGTCCCACAGCTGGTCTTCTTTCTCCGGCGTAGCGGACACTCCTCGTTCTCGACGTCGGGAAAGATGCTACCTTGGCCGCCTCCATCCTTAATGCCGCTGTCAACGCCTCGTGGATGGTTTTATAATCGCCGAGCATTAGACGCTGACGAATCTCCGTGTCCCGTACCCCGTCGACAAAGTTGTAGGCGGCTTCCCGGGATACGAACTCCAGTGGCAGGTCAACCAAGGCCTTGTTAGCTAGCTGCTTGATCGCTATGGCGAACTCCTGCAGCGTCTCCCCCGGCTGCTGTGACCTTGCCTTTAGCTGGCTGCGGTATGCTGCGGCTAAGCGGTGGTTCCCGAAGCGATTCTCCAGGGCCTCCCAGATGTCCTTGGGCGCCGCCGTCGTCTGCACCGCGTTTAGGATTTCCGCGGCCCGTCCCTGGAGGCTGGCTATTAACTATGTGGCCTCCTCCTCCGGTGACCACCTGTTGTGCCTGGCCACTGTGTCGAACTGGCGGCGGAAGACTTCAAACGTTGACGCGCCGTCATACTTGGGAGGTTTGATGCGCGCAGATGTTTTGTCGCGTCCCGGCGCGTCGGCCTTCAAGTCCTTCAGCTTCCTGCCGACGACGTCCTCCACCATGACGTTCAGGGACTTGACGCTGCTGTCGGCCTTTCCCTCCAGGTTGTTTACGCCGTTCGCGAGGTCTTCGACGTCTTCAACCATGGCGTTCAGGGACTTGGTGTTATTTTCGGCCTTTTCCTCTAGGTTATTGAAGCGGTTCGCCAGGTCCTCGACGCGCTCGTCCACTTGGCCCATCCGCTTGCCCAGCTCCGTCACGTCATCCCTCACGCCGGCCAACTGTTACTCAAATTTGGCGGCGAGGACCTCGTTCGCCTCCTTCATTTCCGTGGCCAGACTGTCGTTCGCTGCCTTCATTTCTATGGTCAATTCGGTCTTTATTTCTTTCAACTCTGCGGCCAGGTTGTTATTTGCCGCTTCTGTTTTTGTTGTTAACTCGTTCATCTTCGCGGCCAAGTTGTTATTTGCCGCTTCCGACTTCGCTGTTAATTTTTTTATCTTCTGCAAAAGCATTTCCAATGCCGATTCCATGGCCATAATGTTTGGTGATGTTGTTATCCCGCTTCTTGACACCAGTTGTGACTTTGTGGGTTCGTGAAATAATAAAACGAGATTACGAAACACAAAAACTACAATTTATTCTCCTCGAAATACACTGTTCAACATCACATTATGCTAGCTAACCTCTAACTGTTTATTTTACCTAATAACTACATTCAACTGTCTCAATTCCGGTAACGATCGGCCATTATTTTTCATCGGCTTCGCGAGCCTACCACCAGGGTGACATAATTTTACCCAAATCTGTACTTTTAAAAGTTCATCTTTTACAGTCATCCGTAATTTATCAGTGATACAGTATTTTCTCCGCTAAACGTGCAAGATTCTAGGGTGCAGCCATTGTTGTGAAATTACATTACGGGATAGAGAAAAGGTGATTCCCAGAGTTCTAAGCTGCAGCGTAATGTGCAGCGGCCGTTAATCCAGAAAGTAAAGTATGCATATTGCTTTCTGTTGCAGTTACAGAATGTCACTCACAAAAATCTCTCAGTCAATATTCCTACGCAAATTTATAAACGAGTTTGAAAAAAAAAGTATGTTCAATGAAGATTGGTATCTTATTTTGTTTGGCGTGTGAAAACAGTGTTTTCTGCGAAGAAAAAATGTGACACTGTGCAATACACCGATAACATGCCACATGATGAGAGATTTAAGAACAAATGTAAGTTAAACCAGAAACTGATTAAAAGCAATGGTGGTTAACAATCGAGTTCTAGTGATATATTTTCCAAATACTAGTGTAGTGCATTAGTGGATTCCGACATTCCATTGTATAAATTGACAATATGCAGCTTAGTGTATTTTTAGAAAAATCCAAAATAAAATAGCATCGGACGAATCTACATTGCGCAAGTGCTACATACGAGGGGAGACCCAAAAGAAACCGGACTCCGAGGGCGCTGCCACTCGTAGACGTAGTGCAGGGTTCTAACGCTAGATGGTGTTAATAGCGACCTCCATGAAACAGCTGTGCAGACGGCGTCAGTGTAGAGCTGAACGTGCAAGTGTGGTATTGTATTTCTCTGACTGTTGGCGGGTTACCTCTGCGAAGTCGTTATGGCAACTTTAAAAGAGCAAAGAGTGTGTGTGAAATTCTGTTTCCTGCTTTAAAAACTCCAACAGAGACACCAAACGCTTCAGGAAGCTTTCCAGGAGGAAGCTATGAGCCGCATACAGCTTTCCAAGTGGTTTTGGCGCTTTAAACGTGGTGAGATGTTTGTTGAAGACCGAGCTCGTTCTGGACGCCCTTCAACATCGCGAAATGAGGAGAGCATTGAAAAGGTCCGCCCAAAGATCAACGAGGATCTTCACCAAACGATCGACCAAATTTCAGCAGCGACAGGAATCAGTTAGAGCTCGTGCCAGCGGATTTTGAGGGAGGATTTGCACATAAGACGTGCTGATGCTTAATTTGTTCCGCGCATTCTCAGACAGGAGAACAAAACCATCCGCATGAATGTGTGTTAGGACTTGGAAACAGAGATTGCACGCGATCCTAAATTCTTGAACAAAGTCATTACAGGGGATGAGAGTTGGTGTTACTGGTGTGACCCAGAAATGAAGCAAGCGTCAAGCCAGTGGAGGACTCCCAACTCTCCCAGACCAAAAAAAGCAAGGCAAGTGAGGTCAAATGTGAAGACGATGATCATTGTCTTTTTTATGTTCATGGAATTGTGCATTGGGAATTCGTACCCCCTGGCCAGACCGTTAACCAGCACTTTTACTTGGATGTTTTAAGGCGTCTGCGAGAGGATGTGAGGAGGAAACGCCCGGAACTTTGGCGATCAGGTCACAGGTTTCTGCATCACGACAACGCTCCAGCACACACGGCTTTACGAGTGACCCACTATTTGGCATCTCAGAGGTGGTCTGTCGTTCCCCACACTCCGTATTTGCCAGACCTAGCCCCGTGCGACTTTCTCCTATTTCCACGAATGGAAAAAAAAACGCAAAAGGGGAGCGTTATGACGATGTGGAGGCAGTAAAAGCCGCTTCGCAGAGGGCACTGGACAATATCAAACTTGAACAGTTCCAAACATGCTTCGAACAGTGGGAAACGAGACTTGACAAGTGCATCGCATGTAATGGAGAGTATTTTGAAGGTGACTGAAGTAATTTCGTAAAAAGGTTAATCAATAAAGTTTTTATGACAAGAATTCGGTTTCTTTTGGGTCCCTCCTCGTATATGCCACAGTGTTTCCAAGAAGTAATTTGCAATAATCGGAATACAGTGAATAATGAAAACATGCATTAATGTTGATGATATTACACATGCATTGGAACAGCCCATGCGTAGTGCTTTAGATGGTGCTATGGAAGCAGGTGCCGGGTTATTTCTTCTTAAAATCAAACACTCGACCGAGTATATCATTCCACAGTTGCCAAATTTGTAAACGATTCGATGGCCACAAGGAATACAGCATGATAGTGTACTGTTATTTATCAGTGTAACGTTCTCCATATATTCTTAAAGCGGGTAGCTAAAATCAAGTTATTTCACCTAAGTGAACTCCTAAGTTACTTCACCTGACGTGCCTTGGTCAGGGTTTACATTGTGTCGCTGAAACAGAAGCCAGTATAAAGTCTTGGATATTTCTTTTCTAGAGTGAAGACAGTGTTGGTAAAGTCAGCAATTTGAATTCAAATTTTCCGTGAACTCCTTCCATATGTATCTTCACCTACTCATTTATATTTAATTCGGAGGGAAACGTGATTGCAGGCTGTCATACCATGCAGAACATTTCAGCAAAGTGAAAATTATTTTGAATTGCCTGAATGCAGAAGATTGAGTCATCATTGGCAGAGTATAAGAATGGTTTGCTAAAACTATCATCCAAGAAAAGATGCAGTACCTCCGAAATCGTTTCTCTAAAATGCCTAAGATTTTAAAGCAGTGTTATGCTCAGTATAATTGCTTCGAACATTAATTTTCTCTGATTGAGAATTTTCATCATAACGCTTGCAAATATTACGTTTGAAAATCTCAATCAGGTACTAAAGTAAAACTTCGATTATAAAACACTACGTGAAATTTGAAATAAAATGAATTTTCTGGCGCAGAAACACACATTGAAGAGAAATTCACTGAGAATTGTGGTGATTTTTATGTGACTAGAAAGAATATTTTCACTATACAAATAGTTTTTCACTGATGGACGCAGGAGTCTCACGCAGGAAAATCTCAGGCTGACCTTTATTGTAATAACCCTCGATAACGTAAGAGTTATGTGAAAGTATTTATCACCACATTTGCCTGTATTCGTTTTTGCTAAATTTGCTGTTTATTTTCATTATTTTTCGGGCTTATTTGCTTGCTTGTTTTACTATTTTATTTTGCTTAGAAATTCGGGCTTTGGTACTCACAATTCAGCAGATATAGAGAAATGCATTAATCGTTTAATACGGCTATTAAAATGCACATATACAATTAGGCAATCCTGTAACAATTCACATGTAACGGCAGGCGTTAGGTGGGAACGATCTTGGCTTGAGTTTAGCGTGGCATGAATGCCAATGAAGGCCGAAGACAGCAGAATGCACACATATTTATTTAAATAGTTATTTAAATACTGACTGACTGACCGACCGACCTACCTACCCACCTACCCACCTAACTACTCACCGAATCACTGACTCACTCACTCATTTTATTTATTTATTTATTTATTTATTTATTTATTTATTTATTTATTTATTTATTTATTTATTTATTTATTTATTTATTTATTTATTTATTTATTTATTTATTTATTTATTTATTTATTTATTTATTTATTTATTTATTTATTTATTTATTTATTTATTTATTTATTTATTTATTTATTTATTTATTTATTTATTTATTTATTTATTTATTTATTTATTTATTTATTTATTTATTTATTTTGCTTCCTCCACCGTTAAGTCATATCGGACGATAAATGAAATGGTTGAAACGATGCTCAAATGAGTCCGGGGTCTATGGAGCTTAGAGCTACCCGACATTCGTCTTTCAGAGATAAGAGAAAGCCCCAGAATAACCTTATACAGCTAACTCACCCTAACCGAGATTTGAACTCGGGACCTCTTGAATGTGAGGCAGACACTCTACCATCTACGCTACCGAGGCGGGCTATGATATCGCAACTAAGGTGTTGAAAGCAGTAAAGCGGAACCAGTCCTATTGTGTAATTTACTTAATGCAGGAAAGGTATTCCAGTATCTCTGATTGGCTAGAGTTAGTTTATGAATTCCTACATAGTCCCCTTTAGGTGTATACACTTCTTGCAACGTTTCTAGCATTTTGCCCAACCCTCCAAAGCTATTCAGAATATGCCTGTCTCCAGGATGACTCTTCTTAGTTCTAAGTTTTGCTCCCGCGAGCCATTTCTTGATGTTAAGGATCAAGAAGAAATCACAGGAATCCCATACAGGGAATAATGGAAGTTTGACAAAAATTCATAACATGATCCATGCAGTTTGGCTGCGGCAGTGCCGGTGAATGTGCTGATGTGTTATCGTGGTGAAACAGCACTATCTTCTTCACCCATCAGTACAATGACTTCCTCAACGTCTAGTCGAATTGGACCAATAATTCACTGTACCATTGTTGAGTAAAAGCTTTTTCTTTTTTCAAGAAGACAATTAGTACCCTTCACATCCCAAAGGATCATCACCGTCATTTTTGCGGCAGATGACAGACGTTTAATTGTTGCTTGGTTTCCGGAGTATAATAATGAATGCAGGTCACATCAGCGGTGACAACTGGAAACAGGAAGTCCTTCGGATTTCGCTTAAGTTGTTCCAAAACAGCTTCAGAGGTGAAAGCCGCAGCCGTCTCTTGTCCAATATATGAGCAAACGTGGCACTCACCGGCCCGACAACTTCATCTGCACCTTTCATGTAAAATATGAATTGCCGTTCGCATCGATGCACCAATGGTTTCGAACTTTCATTCATCATTCAGTGGCAATCATATCGAGGACTTTTTTAAAATAAATTAACCACATCCACCGAGAGTGCTATGCGCTCTTTATCAGTTTCGGATGTTCAACCAGTTTTGAAGTTACTGAACCAATATCTTAAGTTTGTCATAGATGGCGAAATGTCCCTATAGGCGGCATCCAATTTCCTTTAATCTTCTCGCATGCTTTCCCATCCAAAATTATAAAATGTATCACTGAATGATGCTGCACATTTTCCATTTAGCTTTAAAACATACCCAGTGAATAACTGAAACTCCTGTCATATACAAAGTAACCTATGAAAAAGTGCGTATTTTATTTCACCGACATGTAATAAGTGATACTACAATGCTAACACCAACTTGTCCCAGCGATACCATATATTTTGAAACACGGTACTTATTGATCCGACTTCATATTATTATACATTTCATTTTAAATACTAATGAAATACAGAACATTGAAAAATCTTTAAGAACAGGTCGCCATGTGTTAGCTTTGAAATCCTACTCTTTGCATGACATCGGAAGACGGAAATGGATGTAACTTAGCACTTCAAATTGATGTGATAAAAGTATTGAAGAACTCAAACTAGCAATGAATAGCTTACAAGTATTTAAGACGTAAAGGGCTCTTTTTACAACATCTTTGTGCAACTTCACGTTAATCGTGATAAATATTTGCAGAAATAGTACGTACTCAGTAGGCACGTATTTAGAAGTCAATTTCCGGGGGGGGGGGGTCCAAATAATCTACGTTGAATTGTTTCCTTTTAATAATTAATCAGAGATGTGCTTTTATCATGTTAGTAAAAAATAAAAACTTATGTAATATATTATATTCAAATGATTCTCCACCCAAGCTTCTACAAATTGTTCTTAAAAAAGTTTGTTTTTGTCTTGTTTAATTTGATAAAGTCTGTAGAGAGGCCTTGCACACTGCACATTTTTTGTTCTTAAAGCTGGGATAAAGTAATATAAGCAGTAATCAGATATTTAAAAAGCGAACTACTGATTGATGCATTTGAAGTATTAGTTCTCCTTGAATGAAAAAGGGAGTTAGTATCTGGGAACTCTTATAATATATCGGAATTGGTTAACTTTGCAATACATTAAAATAAGATCTGAAGCTTTCCTGGCGACGAATACTCTCACTTTCTTCTCGGACAGCCAGCCAGGTGAAAAGATGATTAGATATCAACGTTTCGGGAGTGTACGTCTCTCCCATCATCAGGATATTTGTAAAATGTTATAACCACAAATGAAATACTGGATATAACACCACTATAAACAAAGACAAAACACTATCAAAATTCGCATTAGTGAACAAAAGACTGTTTTCAGTAAATTAAATGCCAGGTCAGGAGATGGCGTGAGTATAGAAAATTAATTGGGTCAAAGAAACGTAACTACTTAACTTGATTAGCAAGCTGTATAGATGTGTGCTTCTTAAATCGACGGATTTCCATTTTAAGACCGGTTTCCAAGAGGAGCTGAACTGAAATCCAGCATCGCGATTAGGCGTGCTCCTTTCAGCGGAAATCGCCAAAGCCTCCTTAATTCTCCTAATATATCTAATCGTCTTTTCACCTGGATTGTTGCCCGAGAAGAAAGTGAGCATTAGCAATACATTATTTGTGTATTTTAACGAGTTCTAGAGCTGCTGTGCAGTATCTTTTCGTTTATCTCTTTTTTATTTATTTTAAACTAAGTTTTACTTCAAATATTTATTAAAAGTTTGAAATGATAATTCATTTGGGTGATTCGGACCCCCTGGGCCCCCCCACCTTAAATACGTCCCTGGTACTCAGGAAATTTAATAACCACCGGTGTTAGAAATGAAGGTGCAATTTATCTCATACATAAATTATTTGTCAATATAGTCCCTCTTTCGGGATATACCCTTTTCCCAATGTTCCTGACATTTTTTCAATTTCTCCAAAACATAGGAATTGTCAATTGTCGTTTCGACGATCACTCTTCATTAGTTCTGAATGCTGTTCCGGCAGATCATTTCTTCATGTTTGGGAATAAGGAGAAATCGCAGGAAGCTAAGTGTATGTACATTTTGTGTTGTTCTCTACCTCTTATGGTTTACCAGTAATGTAATATAAATTATAGTAGCTTCATGCAGAATAAGAAGAACTTCATCGGACGTTTATAAAAAGTAAAGATATACTCTAATTTCTGTATAGAAATCTGATAGCATTTAAGTATAAATAACACTAGTCTACAAGGTGTTCTTCACAAGAAATCTGATTAGTGAATCTAGTGTACCTTTTCATACTGAATTCAGATATGTAGTCAGAATTTTTCCATCAGGCACAGTTTTTTTGTGACCGCTACTTTTTAAAATGGGATTTTAGCGTTTTCTTTGATCTGTTATAGGAAACTTTACCTCATATTTAGTGATTTTATTCAAGCTTTATATAAGGGAATGATTTGTAATATGCTGAAGAACCATAAAACAAGGCTGTGCAGGTTCATTCATGTTTGGATATGTACCGGGCTGTGTGATGTGTCAATATTGAGCTGACTGTGAGTTGGTTCAGTAGTGAAATATTTCCTTCCCTTCTATTCGAAAGTGTATTGTGTATGCAGTGTTTTAGTGCTTTGTTTTTTCATCATGCCAAGAAAGTGTGTAAATCATGTAGACAGTTTCTGTTATATTTGTGATGAGCTACCTTCAAGTCTCAGAGGCAACATTTGACCCCACTTGTAAAGAAGTATTGTAAAATTGTCAAATTGTTGGATTAATGACACTAAACAACACTTACTTTTAAATTTTTCCGGAACATGTTTGAGACCTTGCCTCCCTCCTTGGCCGGCCATCGACTGCTTCTCATTGGTGTAGTTGACAATATTTTGTCATAGGTCTCCTCTGTCAACTACACCAATGAGAACCAGTCGATGGCCGGTTGAGGATGGAGGCAAAGTCTCTGAAACATGTTCCGGAAAAATTTAAAAGTAAGTGTTGTTTAGTGTCATTAATCGACTCCCTTTAAGTGTAATTTATTATAACAACACTGTTTTCAACACTTCCAAGAAAGGAAGTGTTGTCAACTTTACTTGGCTGTCAGGCTGGTGATTTTGATAAGAGCTGGGCACCAAATACATGCTGTGTTTCGTGTGTTGGATTGCTGACTGGGTGGAAAAATGGTACACATCGTATGCCATTTGCAATTCCTATGATTTGGAGGGAATCGAAGGATCATTTAAGTGATTGTTATTTCTGTTTGACAAATATAAAAGGAATCACATCTAAAACAAAACATACAATTGAGTATCCGAATTTGCAATCTGCAAGAAACGTGTCTTACACAATGAACAGTTCCCTGTACCAGTATATGCAGATACGACCTTAGGTGATAACTAATTTTGACCTAACAGAAACTGAGAATGCTTCAGATGAAAATAAAAATGATCCTACATATGAAGCCAATACCTGATCATCAGAACATACTTTCCCAATCAGAAAGACCTAAATGACCTGATTCGGGATTTAAATCTGTCTAAACAGCAAGCTGAAGGATTAACTTCCAGACTCAAGGGGTGGAATCTACTCCAAAAAGAAGTAAGAATATGTAGTTATCGTGGCCGCCATAGTGATTTCAAGGACTTCTTCTCTGAAGAAAGTGGTATAAAGCTATGGGATGCAACACGTCTTTAAGAATTCACTTCTTGGACTCTCACTTAAACTTCTTCCCCGAAAATCTTGGAGCTGTCAGCGATGAGCAAGGTGAGCGTTTTCACCAGCAAATTTCTACTATGGAAAAGAGTTCCTAAGGCAAGTGGAGTTCCAATATGCTAGCTGACTACTGTTGGACCAAGAAGAGAGACGTTTCAGATACAAAATGTGCCCGAAAATCACTACCTACCACTTACTAAGTAAGCCAGAATGAGTAGTTATAATTTTGAGTTAGATAGCTAGTTAAAGATTTTGTTTTAGAATATTATAAAAATTCAAATCAATATCACACAAAACTCCTGCCCGATGGGGAAAAACTAAAATTTAATTTGCATTCAGCACAAAACATACTTCTAGAAAACGTTATTTTAATTCTTGTGTAAGAAAAACCGTTCATTTTTGCCAACTAGTGTAATTACAAGCCAATATCTTTACTTCCCTATGTCTCTAAACTACTGAAAAAGGTTAATAAAATCCACTTGGGTAACTAATTATTATATAGAAAAAACAATATTTAAACTTGCAACCAATTTGGATTTCGAAGTACCTATAGGAGCTATTATACTATTTCTGAGCTTCATATTGGGAATACATATTTAGGAAATGTCCCTGATCTAAAAAGTCTTGGATACCGTTAATCGTTATTTATATACATACACACACATATATATACATATATATTGTACTAAAATGATTAAGCAGATTAGGAATCAATGGAGAAGCTCAGAAGTTGCATCTTATCTGAGTGATATATCGCAGCAAACTACAATCAGTAACACAGCAAGTCACGTTTAAAATATTAATGTGTACCACAAGAAAGGTTCATCGATTTTCTTGATCATCTGCTTGACTTATAAATTAACTTACTTTTTGTCACATTGAGAATAAATCTCTCTAATTATGTTGCACATGCTATATTTCTTGCATTGCTTGAAAAAGTCCAATTCGGAATGTAGTCCAATTAAAAGTATTTAAAATCCCATACTTTACTATCACGTCCTTTCAAATTACGCCCACAAAAATCTACATTAATATTATAATGAGAAAAAATTTGTTTGTGCAAGTAGGTTAATCTCAAAACTACTCCACAGATTTTGATAAATCTTTTACTAATGAAAAGGCCAATTCTTTAATGGGTCATGAAGAATATTCTAATTCCATTAACAAGTTACTAAAAGATTAAAAGGATTTGCAAATCTCTTACACTTGAATACAAACGCATTGGAGTTACAAAAGAAATTGCATATAAAGACGACCTTAACTTTAAGTTGAGAATATTGTGGAGTACAAAACACATTGTTATTGTTACTTCACAAAATATAAATAGTTGCTAAGTTCCACCGAGTATAAAAACAAAAGCCGTTTAATTTAATTTCATGGAATGCACACAGATGGCGATCATGTGACATATCAACAAAGAGAAGACAGAGTTTTTTCTTTTTAATTTACGTCCTCCAACGTTAAGTCATATCGGATGGTGAATGAATTGGTTGAAATGATGCTCAAATGAATTCAGGGTCCAAGGAGCTTACAGTTACCCGACATTCGTCTCGAAGGAGAAGGGAAAACCCCGGCAAAAGCCTTATCCAGGTAACTCATCCTGACAGAGATTCGAACTCGGGACCTCTTGAACGTGAGGCAGACACGCTACCACCACGCCACAATCACGCTACCAAGGCGGCATATAGCTTAAAAATTGATCCTGTGTTATAATTTGATTCTTTAATTGCGTTTATCAAATAATAAAGATTTTAATGTAGATAATGAAGCAGTGTCAAAACCTTTTTTCTAACTCTACAGATGTATGTACTGTAGTTTCCGGATAAAGTTTTTGCTTTATTTCTGTAGTATTTGTATTGTAGGTCAGCAAGCTTCAGATGGTTAGGGATTGGGCTACTAGTTTCAACATTGCGGGTTCAAATCTGGCGCATAGCGATGATTTGTAAATGTATTTAAAAGCCACAGTCCCACGTTAGTAGATTTACTGGTATGTAAACAAACTTCTGCGGGACAAAATTCCAGGAATCGGCAGCACTGATATAATCCTGCAATTGACAACGCCGTTAAACAATATATGTAGTGCTCCTTGATAAGGGCGTATATCCCTTCGTTGCTCGGGTTCCCACAGGGCCAGGGAGCCGAAGCACTGATCTGACAGAGGAAACCGGGTTGAGGGGCAGCCCAACGTCTGGGATGAGAGTGAGAGAAGTGAGGGATAGTATGAGGGTGAAATGAATGATTGGAAAGATAGAATGGTGGAACAATTCGTGGAATGATGGTGGGGGTAAACCGTAGAACCCGGAGATAATCCATCCCAGCGCCGTGTTGTCCACCACAGATCTAACTTTGCGGTCGCTTGGGATCGAACGCGGGCCACCTTGGTGAGAGCCGAGCGGTCTAATCACTGTGCCACGGCATGGCATATATATATGTATATATACGTCATTTCTTATGTACATTGGTAATGATGTTCGTTAGCGTAAAGGGAGAAAACTGCTAATTTTATTAGACTATGAACCGACATTTTATACTAATTGAGAAGGTCATTTTTCTGAGTTGTCGCAGAATGTGTTTCTCTTTCAAGGAGATTAACTTGGAGGCCTTGGAGTGCAAAATCATATGTATATTAAGGGTGTTTGCTTAAACTAAAAACCACGTAGCTTTTATTAAATAACTATGTGGCCAAAACGAAGGTACAATGGTTAAAAATTTAACTTACCTTAATTATCTAAAATTGCATGAACATTTTGACCAAGATTCTTTCACCACTTTAGGGTATTTGTAGGTATTGCAGCATTTCCAGAATTTGGAGCACTGTCGGTCACACGTTCTGCTGGTGTTTCACGCCCGTCTGTGTGAAACTCGATGAATTTTTCATCCGATATTTGGAAAAAAAATTGAAGAATTCTCGTTTCACATCTTCTAGATCACTGTACCTCCATCAATTTCATAAATAACGGAGGAAGTAAATTATATTAATTCTTTACTGGAATTTGAAATGGTAACCAAACACCGTAAGGTAAGCCAGCTAGTCATTAATACCGTTAACTTGTTCTCTCATACTAATAAAACAGGCTGGTCAGTTCAGTCGGTGGAGCACCTGCCTACTGTACGAAGAGTCTCGGTTCCCGGCAGGGGGTGGGAATTTTTCTCCAAACAAGATGATTCCCCATCTTCCCCAGAGTCTGGAAATATGAATGAAAGTGCAAATGTGTGCGTGATCTAATGCAACCCAACGTTTACGAGTCAACACCATCGCCAATAGGCGATACATTTCAAAAGGAGAACGGCCGTCGATATAACCATTGCAGTTAAAGGCAGGGTATAAATGGAACAGAGCAAAGTTATAAACAAAACACTCTAACCTTAAACCTTTAATAAAAACAAAACGTTTAATAACTTGGCCTACAAACACAGCAACATTATTGGTTCAAGATTTTTAAAATATGATTACAAGGAAGTATCCAGTTTCACATTTATAAATTCAAAAATACAATTAAAACGTTATTACGAAAGCGTTTTTGATCAAATTGTCTCTTGGGTAAAATTAAAACTGCATATTACCTACGGTTATCTTAAAATGATATATTGTCGTCATTTCACATCACACTATATGTTTTGTAAATTGCTACTGTTAACCATAATAAATTCATTGTAATTATATCGATAAAGTTTGTATTAGTTTATATTTATATGAGTAATTGGCAGTGGCGTATATTATGGGCTATCAAAGCTATCACCGAAGCCCATATCTAAAGTAAACTAGAAATTAATAAGGAATATTAATAATAATTGAAATATCAGCCAGTTTCCCCCATGAAGAATTAGTGCGTAGGGTGGAATATCTCTCTTTCCCTACGACTGAACAGAGCTTCGAAAGCTACTGTTGCAGCCTTCTCTCAGGTAAGGGGCAGTGAGGGACGAGGGAAAGGAATGCAGGATTCAACATGGCAAGGCTTGGGAACTTTACATCGCTATACTCATGCGAGCTTGTCCGAAATGTACCGTACGGACACGCTGGCTTTGGAATTCTGCATAGCACGGGGATTTAAGGGCAAGAAAGGGCGTGTTTTCAATTATTGTGTGATTGTTACAGTCTTCAACAGCCGTATTAGTATTGTTTATTTCATAGCGTACAGTGTACCAAGACAGTTGCTAGCGCTAATTCCTCGAAATGGGTAAAGAATGTGTAATTAAACAATTTGAAGCCGAAACTGTAGATACACAGAATATTGAAATAATATAATTTGGAAATCAGTCCATGTTAAAAAGGTACATCTAGTGTTGGCTTAGTTTGGTTCTAAAAGTGTCAGTACGGGATGAAAATTTTCAAGCAGGTAGTAAGGGTCAGCGGCCAGGTACTTTAGCATTCCCCGAGAGCAGGTTTCCCGGAAAGCTGCTCTGCAAAACCTGATTGATTAAGAAAAGTGAAAGGGCGCTCACTTGGTGTGGTGACGCTAAGATTCGCGCTGAAACTGGTAGAGGAAGAGAGGGCCACTTGCGTAGCAACTCTCGTCGAAGGAGGTTGGTCCAATGGCTGTTGGCCGTCACTGACCGACAGTATATTACACTGCGATAAGTTAGTGAATTTACTCTGCAGTCGCAATAACGACATATCGGCAAACCTTTATTCCAAGTTGTGTGAATAAACAGCATTTAAAGGAAAGCGCTGGTTTTTCTGTGCAAAACCCACGCATACCCAGAGTTTAAGATCTATGCGGAGCAGCTGAGGAAAATAAAATAACGAGAAGCAGCATTTCGCTCGTAATAGCGAAATCGAACGTGGAGTCATAGTATTCCACATTCTACCAAGCAGCGACGAGACGACAGATCAACCACGTGTTTGTTTAATAGCCGCTGCATATGGCGCCCAACGTGAGGCCCGAACTGCAGTAAAACCAACTACAGTGGAGCTGAACATCAGAGCAGCAGATTAGCAGACAACGAGGCAACCAGGACCACGAGGACCAAGAGGATCCACAACAGCAGCAGCAGGCAGCAGATAAAAGGTACTGAGTAAAAGAACTTTATATATATTTATGTTCCAGTGATACATGCATTTGAGAAGTGGAAAAATGTTATAGCAGGCTGATGTAAATATGGATGTTCAGGAGGGTTATGTAAATAGTGTTTTGTGTAATGTAGAAAATGTAGGTGATAGGAATGTGCAAAGCAATGTAGAACAGTTAGGGGAAAGTAATGTAGGCAGAGAAGTTTCAACTCAGCGTAGTACTATGAACAATCAGGTGTTGGAGTCACTTGTTGCACTGATACACGGCTTCGGTGAAAAATTAGAAAATAGTCAGAAAGAGTTAAGGGAGGAGATGAAGGCTAGTAGGGAAGATATAGGAAAATTAGAGAATAACTTCAGGGACGAGATGAAGGCTAGTAGGGAAGATATAGGAAAATTAGAGAATAACTTCAGGGAAGAGATGAAGGCTAGTAGGGAAGATATAGGAAAATTAGAGAATAACTTCAGGGAGGAAATGAAAATTAGTAGTAAGAATATAATAGAAAATCAACAGAAAGTTCTAGAAAGTTTTAAGGACGAGGTTAGGAGTGAAATTCAAAACGTAAGACTGGAGGTTAGGGAAAGTCATGAGCAGGTTAGGGAGGAAATAAAAATTGTAAAACAAGATATTAATACAGGAATTGGTGAAGAACTTAGAAGTGTTAGGCAGGAGGTTAGTGCAAGGCTAGAGAAGGAGAATAGAAAGCTTAGGGAAGAAATAAGTCAAGAATTAACAAAAGAAAGGGAAGCTCTAGGTAAAACGTTAGAAGTACATTAAAAGAGGTTAGAAGTTTCGGAAAAAGAGAATAGAAAATTAACAGTAGGAATGGACGAAGTTGGTGACAAGATTAAGAGTTGCTTGAAAGGGTAAGCATCTCAGATAACAGTATTACTTCAGCTAGTAGTATAAGTGGTGAGACAGCGAGGAACGAGGCAACGCCAAATGCGTATGCTGACATTCCTATGCTAAACTTAGGTCCCAGTACTTCAGGTAGTAACAACCAGAATAGAATGAGAAATGGCGGTTCAAATGTACCATGGCCTAACCATATTCTCAGTGAGATATCTCCACCAATATTTCAAGACGAAGATTCTGACGATCCAAAACTTTCATTTATAATCTGCAGGAATATTTTATTGTGAAGGGCATACCGGAAGAATATAAAATGACGGTAGTACGCAAATGTTTCAAGGGTAACGCTTCGAATTAGCTGGAATTATCTGTAGGGCTAGAACAAAATTATGAAACTTTTAAGCACATATTTTTGAATCGGTACTGGGATGCAACTCGACAGGCAAGCATTAGGGCAGAATTAAGTAATGGAAAATATAACGCACGAAAGGATGGCTCAATGGTGAATTATTTCATGGGAGTAGCCAGAAGATCCCGAATGATTGAACCACCCATACCCGAATGTGAATTTATTAATCAGATGACCAATCACTTTCCGGAAACAATTCAACAGTATTTAATTATTGCTAGACCAGTCACGATTGCCGCGATGATAGACTTCTTGACCGCGTTAGAAAGACACAAAATCCAGAATGATGCAAGTAATGAGAAAGGTTTTACAAAATACGAGAGAAGTCCTACAAAGTCTTTCGGGCAGGGGGCACAGTCAGGAAACGATAGAAAGTATGATACACGAAAAAGGTATCATGGTCCCGTACCGAAAAGTGCTAGTAATTTTGATAGTAGAAGAAGAAACCATTTCGATAATAACCATAGGGGAAGATATGCGACATTTCAAAGAGGACGAAATGCACAAGTAAATTTCATGCAGGCGAGATTTTCGAGAGATAGGGGGGGGGGGGACAATTGCCCAGATACAGGCGTTATTCCGGAGAGACTTATAACGAAAATCACAGCCATAAAAGTATATCTAGGCCTCATTCCCCTAGGCAAGAAAAGTCCGGAAAGTGTGTTCGACGTGCGAGCTTTGTCAGAGGGCCAAGCCTTTCAATGTAAAATATAATACTGAACCGCAAGCGATTATACGAGACCGGAAGAACGCTTTAGTTACCGCCGATGCTCATGGAGAAATGCCGAAGGGTCAATTTGGGTGCCGATATATTTTCATGTTATATGATGTATTCAGTAAATTTGTAAAAATTTATCCAGTGAGAAACATTACAAGCAAAACTTGTGTGAGCAAAATAATCAATGAGTACATACCTAAGTACGGAGAGATCGAGGCAGTGTTGACAGATAACGCGACCGTACATCGCAGCAAAGTATTCAGGGAGACATTAAATGATCGTAATACTAAACTATATCATTGTTCTTCTTATTTTCCTTCTGAAAACCCTGCAGAGTGCATTTTGAAAGACATAGGGATATATTTTCGGGATCTCACTCACCATAATCACAAGAATTGGGTGAAATAGTGTGCGGTGATTGAAAAGATACTGAATAATACTATTAACCTGACAACAGGCTTCGCACCGATACAATTAATGCTGGTAATAGAACCAGAATTAGTATTTAAAGAAATTCCTAAAACCATCCAGGAAAACGATAACATTTTGTCGGAAGAGCAAAGGGCGAAAATTGCTTTCGAGAGGTTGAAAGATAAAGTAGAGAAGAGAAAGACAAGGGTAAAGAAACGAAAGCATAAATGGGAGCCGAATATAGGTGACCTCGTCCTCGCAAGAGACCATAAATTATCAAGTGCCCTCAAAGGAAGAAACCATAGGTTAGAGTTATTATATAAAGGTCCTGCAGTAATTACAGCCAAATTCGGGGAGCACACGTATGAATTAGTTGATAGAAAAACCAAGAAATCTATTGGTCGCTGGCACAAACAACTGATAAGACCCTTTAGAGAAATATAAAGTAATTCCAGAGAAATGCAAAAGGTAAACTCACTGAGATTGGTTAGAACATTAGAATATGGACCGAATTAGGTTAAGATGAAAGAAATGTAATTATTAATAATAATATAATGTGATTACCATAACAATAAGCAAAATATTCGTGTGATAACAAAAGTGAACAAAGTGAAGTGAAAAAAAATCGTGTTTCTATGAGATGAGACTAAAACAATATTAACCAGCAAATACTCTTGCAACATATTATATAGAAGCAGAAGAGACGAAAAAATGTAAATATTAGTATATAAGAGACGATAATAGCAATGGAGATATGGTTGTAGGAATAGAAAAGGGTATAAGTATGTACATTTATTGTTGTCAAGTGTATAGCTGTTCATTTTCACTATGTAAAGGGTAATATATATATATATATATATATATATATATATATATATATTCAATCGACGTGACAGAAAGATCACCACAATGCCAGAATTGTAAATAATAACAAATTGTGAAATTTTATGTAATTAACGCAAGGTTTGCCGATCGGTCGTGGGATTTTATTGAAAATATTTAATTTCGGGCAAGACATAAAAATTGCAATATTATGGAATAATATGACAATGTTTATGGGGGGCATTTGAAGCTGAAACTGTATATACACAGAATATTGAAATAATATAATTTGGAAATCAGTCCATGTTAAAAAGGTACATCTAGTGTTGGCTTAGTTTGGTTCTAAAAGTGTCAGTACGGGATGAAAATTTTCAAGCAGGTAGTAAGGGTCAGCGGCCAGGTACTTTAGCATTCCCCGAGAGCAGGTTTCCCGGAAAAATGCTCTGCAAAACCTGATCGATTAAGAAAAGTGAAAGGGCGCTCACTTGGCGTGGTGACGCTAAGATTCGCGCTGATACTAGTAGAGGAAAAGAGGGACACTTGCGTGGCAACTCTCGTCGAAGGAGGTTGGTCCAGTGGCTGTTGGCCGTCACTGACCGACAGTATATTACACTGCGATAAGTTAGTGAATTTACTCTGCAGTCGTAGTAACGACATATCGGCAAACCTTTATTCAAAGTTGTGTGAATAAATAGCATTTCAAGGTAAGCTCTGGTTTTTCTGTGCAAAACCCACGCATACCCAGAGTTTAAGATCTATGCGGAGCAGTTGAGGAAAATAAAACAATGAGAAGCAGCATTTCGCTAGTAATAGCGAAATCGAACGTGGAGTCATAGTATTCCACATTCTACCAAGCAGCGACGAGACGACGGATCAACCACGTGTTTGTTTAATAGCCGCTGCAAATTACTGCAAAGATCATTCTCGCAGTTTAATGCGAGGATAAGTTAGTGATAATAAAACAGGGAAGGCCTACTCCAGCTCTTCCGCACTTGCAGTGTGAACAGGAGGGAAATAATAAGAACCCTTATAAAAGGTATTTTAGTGTAAGTAATTATGATAAATATGAGTTACTGTCTGGCTCATTCAAACTGAATAAACTTTATTGCTGGCCATGCTTGTTGTTTGCAACTGAGAAAACACTCTGGTATACTGCGGGTTTCGCAAATTTAGCGTATTTAATTACAGCTTTGGATAAACATAAAATACCAACACTATATATAAAATCTTTCACGGCATTAAAAGCTTTCGGCACTCAACGGGTAGACCATGCATTAAATTACAAAAAGAAACTTTCTGACAGTTTGCACAATGAAAAGGTTAAGGAAAATAGAAATGTATTGAAAAGATTGATTGATGGAGTGGTTCTTCTTGCAAACAGGAATGTTCGTTTAGAGCCCACGATGAAAGTGAGGAGTCATTAAATAAAGGCAATTACATAGAACTGCTACAATTTCTGGCTAATTATGATACGGCACTGTCTCAGCATCTAAAGACAGCTACCGTTTACAAAGACACCTCGGCTCTTATACAGAATGACCTAATCGATGCCGCGGCCAGTGTTGTTAGACATAAGATTAAATCAGATATTGATAAGGCTAGTTTTGTTGGAGTGATGCTCGATGAAACGACTGATGTCACCTATTCTACGCTGTGTTGGCGATGAAATCAATTGCAAAGAATGATTTCTACATTTCACTGGTCTAAGTTCTGATTGGACAGCCAGTGGTTTATTTGAATATGTAAACAAGTTCATAAATAATTTAGGATGTTCAAAAAAAATTTCCGCTCAAACATTTGATGGTGCTGCAGTAATGGCCGGACATGTTTCTGGACTTCAGACTTTAGTATCCAGCTGCTACCTTCATCCACTGCTATAGCCACAGACTTAACCTAATGCTTTCCCAATCTTTGAATTTTATTAAGGAAACCAGACAATTCTTTGTTTTTCTTAATGGTTTACCCGCTTTTTTCTCACATTCCACTTCACGTACGCCTTTACTGAAAAGAAAATGCCAAGTGTCGCACCTACACGATGGAATTTTGCTTCCAGACTTATAAGCACAGTTCATCACTATAGAAGTCATCTTATCAGTTTCTTTACTTCAATGGAAGAGGAACCTGGAGACTGGTCTAGCGAAGAAGTTAACATGGCTTCAGCCTTTGTGCGATTTCTCTCAAAGACTCGAACCAACGTTTTCTTGATTATGTTCAATAAAGTTTTTGCATTTTCAGATATTCTTTTTGACTTTTACAAAACAAGAGCATGTACATCTGTTACTGTACGGAAAAAGTTCACGAATTTATTACCACACTGCAAAATATTAGAAATACAGGATTTGAAGAAGTATGGTCAGAAACTATGAGCGTTGCTGATGAAGACAACGAAGAAAGGTCTGGAAAGAGAAACTGTCGCGAAGACGAAACCCATTCTTCGTACTTAAGGATTTTCTGTGAAGCTCTGGATACATTAATTACTCAAACTAAATTAATATTTGATTCATTGAAATAGTTTAAATGTCTGGCTTTACTGGATTATAAACATTTTGCGAGTTATGATAGAATGTTTCCAACAAATGTATTTCGTGAACTGTGAGAACCATATGTTTCCTATTTCGATATACTCTCTTTGAAAAATGAACTGAAGTTGTTATATTCACTTCAAGAAATTTCTAACAAGTCCGTTCAAACCATTGCAAATTATATGAAATCAAATGGACTTGACCTTGTGTACAGTGAAGTTTATAAACTATGTGAACTGATTTTAACATTTCCTTCTACCACTGCAAGTGCTGAAAGGAGTTTTTCAGTCTTGAAACGAATAAAACCTTATTTACGTGCAACACAAAGACAAATTCGTCTGAGCAACTTGGCTCTTCTATCGGTGGAAAAAGACATTTTTGTTTCATTGAGAAGAAATAACGAGGAACTGTTTTTTGATGTCACAACGCAGTTTACCAACAAAGAAACACGGCTGAAATTCATGTATATATAAACAGATATGGTGAAATTGTTTGTTTTCTTTATTAATTATTTTAACAGCTTGTTTTAAGAAAAGTTGATTTAAATGAACTGTTTGTGAAGCTAACATTTAATCAACAATCCCTTATTGTCTGGTAGGCCTAGTGATAGCCCCAGTCACAATCCCAGCATACGCCAATGGTAATCGGTACTTAAATTGGTAATTGACACAGGCATTTTTGTGCTTAGGTTTATCAGAGGACTCCTCAACTGTATTTAAGGATTTCTAATTCAAAAATAATGCTAGAATTCATTATTATATTTTTCTGTTGTAAATATTCGCAAAAACATATACAACAAAATAAATAAAATAGATTACTTTTATTTGTAATGCAAACATCTTAAACACGTAGCATTTTGGCCAAAATTGTTAAGAGTTATTCTTAAATAAAGAAAAACAATCCCGAAATTTTTCTATGTAAGAGGTAGCTAAGGGATAGAAAACACTAAAACAAACATTAAAACACTTGAAGGTGTTTGCACTATTTACAAACAGTATAGACTTCGATCAACTGCAAGAGTAATTTTGTGTATATTTAAATATTGTATTATATAACTGATAAGATAATATAGTAGCACATAAAAATGAATAATGTACGAAACATGTAAAATTCATGTAATAGGGCATGTAATGGGCCATATGTAATGGGGCATGGTGATTCAAGTAATAAAGCTAAAAAAAGTTATTTTCTTGAAAATCTTATTGTATCGTTGGTAGATGTGACCTAAATTTCGGCTTTAAGCAATAGTGTTTACAAACACACGCGCACACACACATATTTGGAAGTTTTCTAAAAATGCTTCTTATGAATTCAGGTTGCCTGAAAAAAAGTATTTCTGGTGAAATTCCAATATGAAATGTTATAGCAGAATACAAATTTCCTCTGCCTACTTAGTGCCTAGAGAAAGTAACAATGATTTTTTGGATGGCATTCAGGAAACGTCAAATCGTAAAATTATTTGATGGAATACAATATTCTATAGGTATGCATTAGAGAAAATAAAAGGAGAATTGAAGGTTTTGGGAGAGACATTAATTTTCAAAAATGTAGAGGACATTGTAGTCATTGAACACTTGTGCAGAGGCCAAATGTCGAGGTCATTTGCTGTTAAGTAATAATCACTGTGATGTTTCTTACCTTATTCGTCCTGAACCTGAAGATCGTACGTAACAGTCCTGCACAAAAAATCACTACAAGCACACACTTGAATGTCTCGTTGAACATTTCTCTGGTAACTGAGTTGACTCATTTCTTGTACACACAAATTCTCAAGTCCAGGGTCGTTACCTATTCAGGGAAAGGAGGGGCAGCTGATGTAAGCGTAATTAGAGAGGATTTTCGAGATTAACTTTAGAGTAGGAGGAGGATCTATTGTACAACCATGACCCCGTTTTTCGGTATCTAAAGCATAGGTTAGGTCGGGTATCACTGTCGGCAGCAACGCCTCACTTCAACGCAGGAACTGAAGGTTGAAATGGATAGTATAAACAAGGAGGTACACAAAGATCTGCTGAAGCCTACTGCACTGTAGAATACGGCAATATTGCCCTTCTCTATCCGGATACTTTATCTATGCATGTTATCTTAAAAAGCTCCAAAATTTTATAAAAGAACTTTGGTTCATTTGGCTAACAATAACAAGAACAACAACAGCAACAACAATAATAATGATAATAATAATAATAATAATAATAATAATAATAATAATAATAATAATAATAATAATAATAATAATAATAATAATAATAATAATAATAATAATAATAATAATAATAATAATAATAATAATAATAATAATAATAATAATAATAATAATAATAATAATAATAATAATAATAATAATAATAATAATAATAATAATAATAATAATAATAATAATAATAATAATCATCATCATCATCATCATCATCTAACTAATTGGGCCGGCCTCGGTAGCGTAGATGGTAGCATGTCTGCCTCACGTTCAAGAGGTCCCGAGTTCGAATCTCGCTCAGGGTGAGTTCCTGGATAAGGTTTTTTCCCGGGTTTCCCTTATCCTGATAGACGAATGTTAGGTAACTCTAAGCCCCATGGACCCTGGACACATTTGAGCATCATTTCGCCCATTTCATTCATCGTCCGATATGACTTAACGTTGTAGGACGTAAAATTAAAAAATAAATAAATAGATACATACATGAATGAATGAATCAACAAACAAATAACTAAACAAATAGATAGGTAAAAATAGGTAAATAAATGAGTGAGTGAGTGAGTACACACCTGGTGAAACACCTGCCCCTATATTTTTTAATGTACGCATTCCACTAAGAAGCAGTAAGAAACAGATGCGCCTTTCTATTTTGAACGTACCCTATGCACTTCGCATGTGTGCACAGAAAGAAGACGACTTAAACTCTCAGTGAATAAGTCATTTAAGTTGCAAAAGGATTCGTGATATAAATCCACTTAAAAACATCGCACTCTAAACTGAGAATTTCACCAGGTGTCTACACAAGTTATAAAATTTTCTTTATAGTATACATTTTACACACATCCCCCCCCCAAAAAAAACTCCTGTTGAACGTGCATCTATCATAATGGATTCACTTTCAAAATAGGTTAAAACAAATCTGTTGATCTGTACCAAAGGATAGTGATAGGGTGACCAATCAAGGACATCCTTACTGGAGTGTTAACGTCGCATCAATAAATATTAAATGAAACAATGATTCCATATTGGCATAAATCATAACACTCAGTACTTGTGTAGCGAGTGTAATATGTTTGAGCCATGTTTGTTATCGAAGATAAAACACCAATAACATGAACTTAACACTTACACTAATTACTTGTCACCTACTAATAAAGTTATGAAACAATGGCTAGTTCCTGCATACCTCAATTGAATCGTTTATTTCAGAAACCACCTAAGAGACAAAATATCAAAAAATGTGTTTTTGGTGGTACTGTACAATTTGAAGGTAAATACATGTTTTAGTGCAGAGATAACCTATGTTTCATATCAGTAATGCTATTTTCAACCTTGAAAATAATCCGTTTATTTCAGAAAGAACCCAAGCGTCTTCGCTTAGGTTCTTTCTGCGGTAAATTTCACTTGTGACTGTTGGCAGCCTTGCTG
This sequence comes from Mantis religiosa, assembly GCA_030765055.1. Classification (NCBI taxonomy): domain Eukaryota; kingdom Metazoa; phylum Arthropoda; class Insecta; order Mantodea; family Mantidae; genus Mantis; species Mantis religiosa. Next base: position 268,122,501 of record CM060948.1, read on the forward strand.
ACATCATGTATTTTGTGACTCGCTGTGACAATAAGTCACAACTACCCCGTACGTGGCCACTCATTTTCCCCTGTGACAGAGATTTTGGAAGCATAAAGCGTCTATTGAGAAAGATGGACAGAATTTCTACTCGTGATGAATATGCAGAGCTCGTGCTAAAAGCTAGTAAGTCTGGCCGATTTACTGTATATCACCTTACACAAGACGATGTTCTCAGTTTCAGAAATTGGTGGCCCGAATCATATAAGAAAATGCCAAATTCGGACGAAACATCAGGCAGGAAAGTACCCAAAGAAAATAAGCAGCCGCCCGCCTTGGTAGCGTAGATGATAGCATGTCTGGCTCACGTTCAAGAGGTCCCGAGTTCGAATCTCGGTCAGGGTGAGTTACCTGGATAAAGTTTTTTCCGTTGTTTTCCTTTATCCTTAAAGACGAATGATGGTTAACTCTAAGCTTTACAGACCCTGGGCCCATTTGAGCATCATTTCACCCATTCCATTCATCGCCCGATATGAATTAACGTTGGAGGATGTAAACAAAAAAAATAATAATAAAATAAAAAAGAATAAGCAGCCAGTCAAAGTGTCCAAGTACAAGCAGTTTCTCTACAAGAAGGATACTCCGGGAAAAGTGGTAGCAAGCGAGTTCATTGGAGGAATAACAACATCTATCTTCATATTGCTAAACACTGCCAGCCATCCGGAACTACCATCAGAGAAAGCTTATCCTTTGGGGAAGATATGTTTACTTTTATTTTACCAAAGTTATTTTAAAAATTTATATTTTAATTTTAGCTAAACATTTTGTAGGTTATAACAAATTTTAAAATTTATCGGGTTTTGCACGGTGATATTTTTGGTTTTAGGTCCCAATCAACAAAAAAAAAGAAAGAAAGAACAAAGATAGATGATATAAAAAAAGTTGATGGAATACAATGTTGGATATGAAGCGTTCTATGACACTATCATCCAATGGCCAACAACTGACGAGGAGTTGCCAGAAGCTCAATAAGTGAATAAGGCCAGATCTTTGTATATAGACGTACTGTAGCATGTAGTCTACTTGTATTTTTTATTTAGGCCTAATAAAACACTCTTTTTTATACTTAAGTGTGTCTCTTACTTACTCTTTATACCAAAACAGGTAAAAAATAATGGTTTGACTTAATTTCAATAATAGTTTTTAAAAAATCACTTTGGATACACTCATTTATTGCAGAAACCACCTAAGTGCAATTTCTTCAAAAATTGATGACTCAGAAACTTAAAGGAAAAGAAATAAAATAAAAATAGATTGATGGATAGAGTCAACATGAAAAATTCAATGCCATGGCCGGGATTTGAACCACGGAAACACGGAAACCGGGGAAATATACGAGTCAACTGGAGAATTTAATGTCAGGAAGGCACGTTGGCCATGGTAGCTCGAATGTAAAGAGCGACTGGACGGAAACCAGGAGATCCGTGGTTCAAATCCCGGCCATGGCATTGAATTTTTCATGTTGACTCTATCCATCAAATATCTTAGCCTATATACGGCTAGTGTCGAGAAATGATTAATTTACATCAATTAACTAAAAATAGATTATTTCAATAGCATGTTTTTAATTTGGTAAAAAAATATTTGAAGGAGACTAGACCTATATTTAAGCTGCAAAACAGTTTTTTTTTTGTTTTTTTTTTTTCGAAAATGCGCACTTAGGTGGTTTATGAAATAAACGATTCAATTACAATTGAAGTTTAAAAACCTAGTTCCTAGAGGGTTGTAATGTGTCAGCGGAATGACTACATTTCAGTTGCAGCAGTGTACTGAGGACGTGAATGTACGTAATGGTTCAATGTTTTTGTTTAATATGCTTTCGATGAATGATAAGATATTACAAAGAAAATTAAAGATAAATTGCATTTGTAGATGGAAATGGCTCATGCATTTTTGTGAGACATGCATATTGAACACGGAAGCAATGTAGTACCTAAATTTCTAAATCAGTTTTCTAATATCGGCTATATGCTCTGCTCATTCAACCCAGCTGTGAGTAAAATGTGAAGTGTCAATACAACAGCGCGTACAAGTATATAGGTATTAACAAAGAAGACAGCATTTATCAAATACCTTTTGAACTCACTTTATTCTTACTATGACTGTAAATGTGGTAAAATGTGTACAGTGTAATTAATTTTCTGTGGTTCCAATGTATTAGTTTATTTATTTCTGGTTGTAACTTTCTGTGTGAAGGTTTTCCAGATGTCATGGATTAAATTCCTATAAAGACTTACGAACCAGCACTAAATGCCTTTTAATAAATTGTTTTTTTTTTTTTTTTTTTTTCGTTCTTTACCCAGTACGATGAAAGCATTCAATGTGAAGATCACTGTTTAAAAGAATAGAATGAAAATAAAATCGTGTAAGAGATTTGAATCTATGAAATTAATGGTTTAGACAAACTGGTGTGGAACCCACACGACCCCAAGCCTCTACTATCTTCCCAGGACAAGAAGGCAAGCTAGAGGAATGTAACACGTAATCACTTTGCTGACCACTCGGTTTCCGAGTATGACATGGATATTAGGTTCATTTAAAATGCATAAGTATTGACACATAACTCACCAATATATAATACCTATCACTGCAGTTACTGCAAAAGGCATTAGATCTGGCAACATGGGTGACTCATATGTACTCTCATTTCCTAGTTGACAGATCCACTAACAGAACAGATAAACAGTTCAAATCCATTTCCCCTTCAATCGGTCTTCTTATGCTGGGCAGACAGTACTCACTTCCTTCACTTGTATGTGTCTATCAGGTTATCTGCTACTCTACTCTACTTTTTTTTTTTTTTTTTTTTTTTTTTTTGCTTGTTCCATTTATGCCTCGCCTTTAACTGCTATGGTCATATCGGCGGCCACATCACGCACACATTCACACTCTCATTCATACTTCCAGACTCTGGGGAAGATGGGGAATTATGTTGGTCGGAGAAAAATCCCCACCGCCGGGAATCGAACCCGGGACCCCTAGCACGGTAGGCAGGTGCTCTACCGACTGAGCTACGGGGTCAGCCTCTACTAATTTATATTTTAGCTCCTGGTACCTTATTAGTCCTCACGGAACACTTCGTTATTGCTGTCACAAAATCCCAGGAGCTTATAAACTGCATTTGACACAATACAGCTACAAACCAAATTATTTATTTAATTTATTACTTGGCTGATCAGCAGAATTACTAGGCAAGCCATTTATAAATTACATAGATACTATATACAAATGCATTTAACAACTGAGGAATTGCTGTCGTCTGACGTATACAATAGTTGATAAATACGTAATATTAATAAATAGATAACAATTGAGAATACAATATGCTTTTTATGAAGGCATTTGAATGAAAGGGAATAAAAGGTGAAGTATATAACTGAGTAACACATATGATCAAATTAAATAAGTTGGATAACAGTTGAAAACAGAGTTTAGATATGTGAGATTAGATTATAATCAGAGGTCTTATTATAAAAACAGAAAATATATTTTGAATTAGATAGAAAAGTGACTATCTTCTGATCGGCGAACAGGATATCTTGAGACTGTTTTTCTTTTAATCTACTCCTTTCTAAGTTTCTCCCTCTGTTAAGATAGGTTACAGCGCCTGGTATTTCGGATAATCTAACGAAGAATGTCTTTGAGAGCAGTTTTAAGTACAAATCTACGGGAAGAATACCAAGTTCCTGATGGAGTTGATCGTTTCTTATGAACCATGGAAGCTTTTTAATAGTGCGGAGAAATTTGTTTTGTATAACCTGGAGTCGATGTATGTGAGTTTTGCTGGCTGCAACCCTTAGAGGAGCAGCGTAAGAAATTATGGGGACTATAAGAGACTTGTAAATCAGTATTGAGCACTCCAGATCAAGCTGTGATTTCTTCTGTAGCAAAGGATGCAGGTTTTTTATTCTAGAAGTGGCTGTTGTGGAAATGCAAGATATGTGAGAGTCTCAGGTAAATTTAGTTTCTAGCATTGCTCCTAAATATTTGACTCATATTTATGGAGGCTCCATGTTAGTTGGTTTCCCTGCTGTTCCAATAGGGGGGGGGGGTGGATCTTTTTATAGGATAAAAACAAATTTTGGCTTGATAAATGGAGCGATATTTTCAAGTAATATACTATAATCTGTGGGACTGTGGGTAATCTCTACGAAAAAAATAGGATTAGCTGACCTACTGATCCCAAGGTCGCAGGCTCAAACCTGGGCAAGATCGATGGATTCTAATTTGGCTTAAAAGTGACAGCATCGTGTAAGGAATTTAGGCCACGCCGTGGCTGAGTGGTTAGACCGCTTGGCTCTCACCAAGGCGGTCCGGCCTCGATCCCAGCTGACCGCAAAGTGAGATTCGTGGTGGACAACACGGTGCAGAGGAAGGTTTTCTCCGGGTCCTCCGGTTTCCCCACAATCATTTCTCCAATTGCTCCATCATCTTTCCTATCATTCATCTTGTCTACATACTATCACCCTCTTCCTTTCCCCACGCACCAGGTATCGAGCTAATAACCGATCCTGGTTCTCTATCAGATCCTAAGCTTTGGTTCCTCAGACCCGACCTTAAAGGAATAGAGGAACAAGAATCCCCTAACACCACTGTAAGTAGTACCACTAGGGATAAGGTAAAGAAGAAGTGGGACAATTGACAGCGTCGTAAACAATAAGATATTTAATATTTCAATTCCCTTGAGTTTAGGAGGTTCTCCCTGTTCGACAGACGTATGTTGTGGTGTTTTCACGACTTCGTTTCCTTCCAATGTTGCAGGTATGCTTGTAAAGTTCAGGGTATAGGTATGTCAGTGCCGCACAGATGGCGTGGGTTGCTGAAGGAAGAATACTTCCTGTGGACAATAAGGGCTGTCTGATTGACCTGTCCTTTATTGACCTCTCTGAGCAGCGCCAATACTGAGACGGGTATTCGGGACTTCTGCGCGTATGTGTGGCGTGTACTCTCCTATTGTTCGTTTATTTCACCTCTTCATCCCGAGATTGTAGCCGCCATAGCGCAAGGTGTCCTTCTCGTTAAATGCCATATACCCTATGCCACTTTCTAAAACTCAATAGCAGACGTCACAATTTGTGTAAAAACTTTGTAAGGCCCGCGACCAAGGGCACAAGTAGGACTCGGCTTCGATTGATATCGGGCAGAGTCTTGCTAAAGAGGCGGTATCATCGGGTTTGAGAAGTTGGCATATCCCTCTATCCTTCTTTATGTATATACATTTAGAGTATACTATTATGTGCTTCAAATGCGAACGGTTCTGGCCTGCAGCGATTCAGATACGTTAGCACACTCAGCGTTGCATCCCATTACCCCCACTCTTTTTATATTTCCCTCTCTCTCGCACACTTGCGAGTCTTCCTGGCGCTAGCCGTAAGGGAAAGGAAACTGAATTTTCCAAAGTTTTATAATAATGCAGCTGCTGAAATCAAACTGGCAACATGCGTATTCGTATATTATGCACATGTTTTAAATTTTATGATTACAGCTTATGAATTGCCAATTTTTGTAATCCAACGAAACTGCCAGCGGCGCATCCATATAGCTGTGAATGTGTTTTACACTAAGAGACAATTCATCATTATCATTCATTGTCTTCATCGTCCGAGTATTGCAATTTTATGATGATAGGCTCCAATTCTTTCTAAAAGTGCTGTTTCTTTCTAAAAGTCGTCTTCTTGTGGTTTATCCGCATGTCGTATGCAGTGTTCCCAATCTTGTATAACCTTTTCAATTTCTTCATGAATAAGTCGTTCAACGTCAGTCAGTTTAAAAGTATTATTTCTGTTTGCAGCATAATTTGAACCCACATTAACTCAATTGAATTGCTCTGGCAGTGATAAGGGGGAATGCGGATTACCTTGTGTCTCGTTCCAATTGCAAGCTGATCCAGCTGATACACTTTTTCATGATTTTTAAACCGTAGAACAACTGAATAATACCGCTTTGAGCTCTCTAGAGTAAATAGAGATTACAAACTATCATAAGCAAACATATAATATGACAAGTCATGTTCTTCCAGTGCACCATTCTACAAGCCAGCAGAAAGTGTACTGTCTGCTCCAGCTTGAATTTAACAAACACCTTGGCTTATTCAAAGTAATTTTTATCACGTCATGACAATAGTGTATATTTCGGTTCTGAGTAATTACAAATATACGTACCTGCATACATACTAACCGATAATGATATTCATTACAGTGCTTACGTTGCGATATATTGTTATACTACATTGGTATCTCATTTATTTTTATTGAGAAAACTATATGAGCTAAAAATTGGATTTTTATGGTTCTGTTAGCTACATCACTCTCTACCTTCCTCATGGATCATTGTTTGCAAACTCTGGACTTTTGTCTTAACGCGAATAATTTTTATTAGAGCTGGATTAGGTTGGTGCTCGTCACATCTCACTTAAGGGGAATGCAATTCGACAACACCGCTGGACTCCGATTGGTTGCTCATCCAGTAGCGCTCAAGGACAAACATCTTCCATTTGAAACACATAATAGGTGTATATTATACAAATGATAGTATGTACGAAGAGGCTCTGAAGACCGATAAGAAGACCTATGAACAAAACTAAGCGGCATTCATATCCAAAATAGAATGGAATAAACACTACAACAGTTATAGGGTGTCCCTAAATAAAAACTTATTTACGAGACATGCGCATGTACGTATGCACAGTGTTCAATGCATTCTGTGAACTACCTATGTTATCTGCAAAGTGCGGTAAACTTTGAAGAAATAATCTCCCTTAAGTTTATAAATATCAAAAACATTATTCCTTAACTGTTGGCTGTTTGCAAGCTAGCTTATTGTTTGGGCTACTTGGGACAACACTTGGTTATATTTGCTAGGTATTATCTGTCTCATAAGGCGGTAGAGGCATCAACCTATACTGGTCGCCAAAGTAGAATGTGATTGACAGTTAGTAAGCACATGGAAAAGCGCTGTAAATAAACGGGAGGGGATGCGTACGTCATAACGCTTGTCATAGTAACCATTAGAACGTCCAATTAGAGTCGAGACGTATCCATTACAACGTTAGACGCTATCCATTGGTTGCCGATATTCTAACACGTGCGTAGCATGTCCTGCGGGCAAGAGAGTATCGCAAACGCTGCAGTAAACACAATACATTGGCTTTTGTTTCTCTTCTGATAACGCTGCGTAAACCGAATTCCCTCACCTATGCAACAGTTAGAGATCCTGTACTGGCAAGTTACTTTACATTTTATTTGTGGCAATTTCCTTGCTTTACGTGTGCCTTGAGTCCGTGTATCTGTGCGCGTGTTGTGATCATTTGCAATTGCGCTTAGTGAATGTTTAATTATATCTAAATATAGTGACAAGCGAAAACCTGAACGTGCTCGGGAACCAAATAAAACTATATTTGGTAAAGATATTCCAATTAAAGGACATTCACGGGAAATAATATTCTCTGTGAGAGAATACTTCGGTGAGGAGAAATTGAAAGGGTAGTCTAGGTGCTTGATAAGACTTCGCGTGCTGTAGGTATCAGTAAGGGTATTAAGGCTAAGAATGGCAAAGAAAAACATTTTAAAGAAGAAAGTTAGACATTGGGTTATAAATTAGAGACTCCCGGAAAAAATTATGTAAGCAGCATTTTCCCACTTCAATAAGCATCAGAATGTCACAGGTATGCCTCTTTTGTTACGATGATCTTTACATTGTTGTGTTCTTGCATGTTCTAGCGTTTGCCTGTAGATCCATGACTGTACTATTGTCTTTGTGTACAGTATAATAAATAATAATAACAATAATAATAAATAATAATAAAATACCCATTGCAATCTCAACTGAATCACCTTCGAACGTGTAATCCTATCGCACTCTCCACGTGGCAGCAACAAGCGGCAAAGCTGCCTCTCTCTCCGTACGAAATGTCAATCACTTTCTAGATTGTGGACCAGTATAGTATAACCTAATTATTTTTATATAGTCAGAAGACAAGGAAAATGCAAGTGGGTAACATATTATAATCATAATTTTATATAAAGCAGATTGCACTGAATAGTGAAAGGTTCTTTAAATGCATATTGTTACAATCCAGTATTAGGCACCCTAAAAATGTTTCAGCATATGTGCATCACTTAGAGTACATATAATTTTTTAAAATAAATAATTCAAATAAAGAAAACTTTTTCTTTATTACTCTGCTATAGTGTTCCTAATGTGTCAATACGGTTCCTTGATATATAATGGCAAAATAAAATATTATTTTCCGCCACTTTAAAAATACTATCCGATATTCGGCTCCTCACCCCTATATTATTAATAACCACAAGAACGAAGAATTCTAAGAAGATCGAGCAAAAGTTGGAGGGAGCAAGACTTTGTAGCCGGAACAGGCTAATAACCTAAACCGTGATGAAGCAGAAATAAAGCTTTTAATAGTATTTTTAAAAATGTCGCATTGTTTACTCAGCGCCATCTATAAGACGACAAAGAGTGCAACAGGAAAAACATCCATCAGCCGCATAGAATGGCTGTGTATCTCTAGATATTAGATGAAAGTTATATGTCGGGAGAGGTGTACTTACTCAGCCTCTCCCACTTCCAAAAATTACATGTTGATATGTAAAGTTACTTATTGCTCGTGCTTCTAATGTGACTATTCCAAGTCCAAGTCGTGTACTGACAGGCTGTTAACAGCCAGAAGGTTTTTGCTGCGTACCCACCCAGGTTTTGGGTCTGACCGCAGGTTGTTAATTGTGATATTTGTAGGATGATGTGATATTTTTTGTTGAGGTAGCTTTCTGCTCCTCTTTAATTTTGTACAGGATGCCAAACAGCTTTTTTGTTTACACCCTGGTGCTTTATTATTCTAAAGTGGGGTAAATTTTGTAGCCAAACGGCTCTTTTGGAGTTTTGTAATTTAGCTTGTGCTGCTGTAAGGATTAGCTTCTTTGTTACCTCGGATGCCCGCAAGCCATACGGGGTACCCGGTAACGCCTGAAGCGGCGTCTCGCAGCGTCGTAGTCTCCTAGAGACCGAACCAGGGCGCTTATATGAGCAGGAATTTGAGCGTAAAATTTTGTTGCCTGGCGTCTAATTTCGTCCTCCACGTATGGGAGAAGAGAAGCTTCGTGAAGCAACCTCACGGGAAAAGAACGGCCCACAGAATATATGGATCGGAGTCCTGTATTCTGTGCACGCTGAAGGTATGCTATCCAGCTATCTGCAGCCATGCCCCAGATTTCACAGGCGTACAACATAAGTGGGATTATCAGCGCTCGAAAGAGGTGTAGCTTTAAGCGGACAGGCATCGAGCGCGAACCCAGCATTGGGTACAGAGAGGCAGTAGCCCCCTGCACCCGTGCCGATAGTTCCCTGATGTGTTCGCGGAAAGTTAGGCCTCTATCAATTTGAACGCCCAGGTACTTGATGGAATTATTCCACTCTATCCTTCGGCCCCTGAAGTGGAAGTTGGGGCAGTCAGCGGGGTTGTGGCGCTTCGTAAAAAGAATGGCGTGGCTTTTGTCCGGATTTACGGACATCCGCCAACGCCTGCACCATTCCTGTGTGAGACGGAGGTGTCTCTGAATTGGGTTGAAGGCTCTGAGTATATGTCTGTTTTTGCTGAACAACAACACGTCGTCAGCGTATTGTGCCATTTCGACCTGTGGTTGAGTTGGAAAATCTGCCATGAAAACACTAAATAGTGTGGGGGATAGTACAGAGCCTTCGGGGACTCCGCCTCTCACGGGTCTCAGTGTAGATGTTTTCCCCGCTACTGTGACTTTAAATGATCTGTGCCTGAGAACGCTGTGTAGAATGTTGATTGGCTGTGTAGGTAGCCCCAGTTGGATAAGTTTGAAGATCAGACCGGCATGCCATGTCGTGGAGAAGGCCTTTTCGACATCCAAAGATACCACTGCCTTGAAGGCGCGTTCCTGGAAACCCAGGGCCGCTATCTCCACCACACGTAGCAGCTGTTGGGTAGTCGAGTGCCCAGGACGAAATCCGAACTGGTGGTCAGGAATTGCTTGAACATCTCCCAAGATGGGAGTCATTCGGGTTAGGATTAACCTCTCGAATACCTTCGAGAGGGTAAAAAGGAGGCTGATGGATCGCTGGCTGGAAGGATGTACAGGATCCTTCCCAGGCTTCAATATACATATCACCCGGGCCTCTCTGCACTCGCGAGGAAGGTGCCCCAAGGTGATGCACATATTGAAGATCCTGGTCAGGAAAAGAACGGCATTGAAGGGAAGGTGACGAAGCATGAGGGGTGTCAGCCCATCCGGCCCCGCCGCCTTGTTTGGTTTGAGGCGTTGGAGTACGCCCTGGACTTCACTGGGGCGAATGACGGGAAGTCGTTCCGCGTCCTCGGGAGGGCGTCGAAAAAATCGGCGTACATCCCTACGAACGCGTTCGGAAAAGATGTCGTCCTGGGGGTCCTCTCTCGGACATAGAGTGCGTTCAAGATAGTCAGCGAACGCATTTGCTTTGGCTTGGGGTTCATAGGCCAGGCCTTGCGTGCCGTGGATGGGTGAGGTGTATTGACCTTTGCGATTCCTGAGGGTTCTGGCGATACGCCACACGTCGCCATTTTCAACGTGCAGTCTGGCCATTGTGTCCTCCCACGCTTGCACCTTGTGCTCACGCAGTCGAACCCTGACCAGTCGACGTAAACGTCGCAAGAGCGCGCGATTATGTGGCGTGCGGTGTCGCTGGTACAGTCTCCGTGCCGCCCAGGAGCGGCGGATAAAAAGGGTGATGTCTAAAGGAAGAATGTCTGGATGAAGAGGTGCAGGTCCTTGAACTGTTAGATTTCTGGCAGTTCGCGTCAGGATAGAAGTGAAGGATGAGATTGCCCTTCAATGTCCGGGATGTTAATAACTTTTGGGTTCGGTGGAATGGAAGTGCGGAGGCAGTTCCTTACGCCTTCCCAATCGACTTCTCGCGTTTGAAGCGAGGTGTCATGACTGGCAACCCTAGTGTTGATTTCTGTCAGCACCGGATTATGGTCAGAATGAAGTGCGTTTAGTGACGTAAGAGTGAGATGAAATGGAAAAAGCTCTGTGATTGCGAAGACAATGACTGGTGGCAGTCTTCCACCTCGCGGGTAGTGCGTTGGTTTCCAGGGTCCCTGCACTTGAGGCTGTGGGTCACCATCTATTAGGCGAATGATTTGATTGCCTCTTGCATTTGCCCGACGACCACAATGCCAACGCTGGTGTTTTGCGTTGAAGTCCCCGGCCATGATAGCACTTGGGTGTAGGTTTAGGATAGATAGTCGTTTGGAACGAACTGCCGGTTGGGTGGGTGATACACAGAGACCATCAGGACCTCAGTTCCGCCAAGGTCAAGACAGATTGCCGTGGCCTCTAGGGTTTGAAGAGGAGGGAGCTGGAAGGGTTTATGGACTACATTTTGCCGGACAAGTACCGCTGTACCACCACCAGGGCGGCCTTGGCGATCAGTGCGATGGCAAATGTAGCCCGGGATGCGGAAACGGGTGTCTGGACGGAGATGCGTTTCGCTGACTAGGATGACGTCTAAAGCATTTGCTCGAGCGAACTGCAATAGCTCGCCCCCCTGTTCAACCAGGCCACACGCATTCCAGAATGCGAAGCGAAAAGAGGTACGAGACCTAGTTCGATTCGCCATTCTGTGATTGCTGGATACCAGTTGACAGTGGGGCAAGTCCTTACATTGCAGCCAGCATCTTGCTTGCCGGGTCTGAGGCACAGAAAAACTTCACTATCATCTCACAGATCTTTTGTCCATGTGATTGCAGCAAATTCTGCAACCACTTAAACAGCTCCGTGAGATCCAGGGAAGCGGCTAGTTGGGAGGAGCTCGTGGCAGAGGGCACTATGTTGGTGTTGGCTGGGGAGGATGACCTAAGGGGAGCAGGCCTACCTCGAGCCTTTTCATCCCTCAACTGTCTAGGGGGCATAGGTTCGCTATGCGCAACCACCACAGTCGGGTTCTCGGGTTGGCGAGATAGTCTCCTCTCATTGAGGTGAGGTTTGGAAACTGTGCTTCTTGGAACTGGGGCCCGTGTCTGTTTGTGTTTTTGTGTTGGTGCTGGTGTTTTCCCACGAGACTGTTTTGGGGTGTCAGAGGATCTTTGCACAAATTCAGCAAAAGATGGGCGCCGTTCAACCTGCTGACGGTGTTCATTTGGTGGCTGCCTGCTGGGTATCGTAGCCTTGGAGACTGAGCAAGGGAGAGCCCTGGTCTCTTCCCTGGCTGGCGCTGTTTGAAGTTTCCTTTCCTGTGCCGGTCTTCTGGCAGCTATAACCGCCTTCCTTGTTGGGCAGCCGCCATAGCAGGCAATATGCGCACATTTGCAGTTTGCGCAAGTGGACGCATCGGTAAGCGATCTCGGACACGCCTCCTTGTCATGAGGTCCTCCACACCGCAGGCAACGCTGCATTCTGCGGCAAAACCTGCTGGAGTGGTTAAACCCCAGACAATGGTGGCACTGAGGAGGGCCGCCAGAACTCCTGACGGTCTCGACCTTTACCCGGAGGTAACAAATAGTTTTGATACTATCTATCTTTGCCTCCGGGTCGCTGGTCCGCTCTACTATCACTAGATAGAGAAGGATGGGGATGGGGCCAGGTAGACCTTGCGGTCCTGGCTTGGTCAGCTGTCTGACCAAGCGCGGTGTTATACCCTGTCGTGTGAGGTCATCGGTGATCTCGCTTAACGGAATCTCCTCTGGTAATCCTCTGATAACCCTTTTCAAGTCTCGTGCCTTGTCCAGGCCGAAGGTAAAGTAGGGGATCTTCTTCCCCTCGAGTGCCCTGAGGAGCAGCTGGTAGTCCTCCATGTTTGTCCTCCATGTTTTCATTACATCAGTAAGTGCCTCATTATGAAGCTAGGTTATATTTCACAATCCAGTGCGTATGGAAAATGTGGCCAAGGTTATGCGAGACTCTCTGTTGTGCCAGAAATTAGGTAGTTATAGAAACTGTTGGAAGCATAACATTACATCAGTAAGTGTCTCATTATGCAGCTACGTTATATTTCACGATCCGGTGCGTATGGAGGATGTAGCTAAGCTTATGCGAGACTGTCTGTTGTTCCAGAAATTAGGTAGTTATAGAAACTGTCGGAAGTAAAACATTACATCAGTAAGTGTATATAATGTAGCTACGTTATATTTCACTATCCGGTGCGTATGGAGCATGTGGCTACGCTTATGAGAGACTCACTGTTGTGCCAGAAATTAGGCAGTTATAGAAACTGTCGGAAGAAAACATTACATCAGTAAGTATCTATTATGTAGCTACGTTATATTTCACTATCCGGTGCGTATGTAGGATGGGGCTACGCAAATGAGAGACTCTCTGTTGTGCCAGAAATTAGGTAGTTATAGAAACCGTCGGAAGCAAAACATTACATCAGTAGGTGTCTATTATGTAGCTACGTTATATTACACGATCCGGTGAGTATGCAGGATGTGGCTACGCTTATGAGAGACTCTCTGTTGTGCCAGAAATCAGGAACTTATAGAAACTGTTGGAGGACATTAGATGGATGCAAATATTACATCAGTAAGTGTCTTTTATGTACCTACGTTATCTTTCACGATCCGGTGCGTATGGAGGATGTGGCTAAGCTTATGAAGGACTATCTGTTGTGCCAGGAATGAGGTAGTTACAGAAACTGTTGGAGGACTTTGGATGGATACAAAATATTACATCAGTAAGTGTCTTATGTAGCTACGTTATATATCACAAGCCGGTGTGTATGGTGGATGTGGCTAAGCTTATGAGAGACCCTCTGTTTGCTAGAAATGACGCACTTACAGAAACTGTTGGAGGACATTAAATGGATACAAAATATTACATCATTAAGTGTCTCATTATGTAGCTACGTTTTATTTCACGTTCCGGTGTGAATGGAAGGTATGGCTTAGCTTATCAGAGACCCTCTGTTTGCCAGAAATAAGGTACTTACAGAAACTGTTGGAGGACATTAGATGGATACAAAATCTTACATCAGTAAGTGTCTCATTATGTAGCTACGTTATATTTCTCGATACGGTGCGTATGGTGGTTGTAGATAGGCTTATGATAGAATCTCTGTTTTCCAGAAATGAGGTACTTACAGAAACTGTTGGAGGACATAAGATGGAAACAAAATATTACTTCCGCAAGTGTCTCATTATGTAGCTACGTTATATTTCTCGATCCGATGCGTATGGTGGTTGTAGCTAGGCTTATGAGAGACTGTCTGTTGTGCCAGAAATAAGGTACTTACAGAAACTGTTGGAAGACATTAAATGGATAAAAAATATTACATCAGTAAGTGTCTCATTATGTAGCTACGTTATATTACACGATCCGGTGTGTATGGAGAATGTGGCTAAGGTTATGATAGAATCTCTGTTTGCCAGAAATGAGGTACTTACAGAAACTGTTGGAGTACATTAGATGGAAACAAAATATTACATCAGTAAATGTCTCAGTATGTAGCTACGTTATATTTCTCGATACGGTGCGTATGGTGGTTGTAGATAAGCTTATGAGAGACTCTATGTTTGCCAGAAATTAGGTACTTATAGAAGCTGTTGGAGGACATTAGATGGAAAAAAAATATTACGTCAGTAAGTGTCTTATGTACCTACGATATATATCACAATCCGGTGTGTATGGTGGATGTGGCTAAGCTTATGAGAGACCCTCTGTTTGCTAGAAATGAGGCACTTACAGAAACTGTTGGAGGACATTAGATGGATACAAAATATTACATCAATAAGTGCCTCATTATGTAGCTATGTTATATTTCACGATCCGGTGTGTAAGGAGGATGTGGCTTAGCTTATGAGAGACCCTCTGTTTGCCAGAAAAAAGGTACTTACAGAAACTGTTGGAGGACATTAGATGGATACAAAATATTACATCAGTAAGTGTCTCACTATGAAACTACGTTATATTTCACGATCCGGAGTGTATGAAGGATGTGGCTAAGGTTATGAGAGAATCTCTGTTTTCCAGAAATGAGGTACTTACAGAAACTGTTGGAGGACATAAGATGGAAACAAAATATTACTTCCGCAAGTGCCTCATTATGTAGCTACTTTATATTTCTCCATCCGGTGCGTATGGTGGATGTGGCTACGCTTATGGGAGACTCTCGGTTTGCCAGAAATGAGGTAGTTACAGAAACGGTTGAAGGACATTAGGTGGATAAAAATATTACAACATTATCTCATTATGTACCCACGTTATATTTCACGATCAGGAGCGTATGGAGGATGTGGCTAAGCTTATGCGAGACTGTCTGTTGTGCCAGAAATGAGGTAGTTACAGAAACTGTTGGAGGACATTAGGTGGATAGAAATATTACAACATTAAGTGTCTCATTATGTACCTACGTTATATTTCACGATCAGGTGCGCAAGGAGGATGTGGCTAAACTTATGCGAGACTGTCTGTTGTTCCAGAAATTAGGTAGCTATAGAAACCGTCGGAAGACACTAGATGGAAACAAAATATTACACCAGTAAGTGTCTTATGTACCTACGTTAGATTTCACGATCCGGTTCGTATGGAGGATATGGTTAACCTTATGAGGGGCCCTGTGTTCTGCCAGGAATGAGGTAGTTACAGAAACTGTTGGAGGACATTAGATGGATACAAAATATTACATCAGTAAGTGTCTCATTATGTAGCTACGTTATATTTCACGATCCGGTGCGTATGGAGGATATGGCCAAGCTTATGAGAGACTCTGTGTTGTGCCAGGAATGAGGTAGTTACAGAAACTGTTGGAGGTCATTGCATGGATACAAAATATTACATCAGTAAGTGTCTCAATGTGTAGCTACGTTATATTTCTGGATCCGGTGCGTTTGGTGCATGTGGCTTCGCTTATGAGAGACACTCTGTTTGCCAGAAATGACGTACTTACAGAATCTGTTGGAGGACATTGGATGGAAACGAAATATTACATCAGTAAGTGTCTCATTGTGTAGCTACGTTATATTTCACGATCCGGTGCGTATGGAGGATATGGCCAAGCTTATGAGAGACTCTGTGTTGTGCCAGGAATGAGGTACTTACAGAAACTGTTGGAGGACATTAGATGGATACAAAATATTACATCAGTAAGTGTCTCATTATGTAGCTACGTTATATTTCACGATCCGGTGCGTATGGAGGATATGGCCAAGCTTATGAGAGACTCTGTGTTGTGCCAGGAATGAGGTAGTTACAGAAAGTGTTGGCGGTCATTGCATGGATACAAAATATTACATCAGTAAGTGTCTCAATGTGTAGCTACGTTATATTTCTGGATCCGGTGCGTTTGGTGCATGTGGCTTCGCTTATGAGAGACACTCTGTTTGCCAGAAATGACGTACTTACAGAATCTGTTGGAGGACATTGGATGGAAACGAAATATTACATCAGTAAGTGTCTCATTGTGTAGCTACGTTATATTTCTCGATCCGGTGCGTATGGTGGATGTGGCTACGCTTATGGGAGACTCTCTGTTTGCCAGAAATGAGGTACTTACAGAAACTGTTGGAGGACATTAGATGGGTACAAAATATTACATCAGTAAGTGTCTTACTATTTAGCTACGTTATATTTCACGGTTCGGTGCGTATGGAAGATTTGGCTAAGCTTATGACATACTCTCTGTTTGCCAGAAATAAGGTACTTACAGAAACTGTCCGAGGACATTAGATGGATACAAAATATTACATCAGTAAGTGTCTCACTATGTACCTACGCAATATTAACGATCCGGTGCGTATGGAGGATGTGGCTAAGCTTATGCGAGACTGTCTGTTGTTCCAAAAATTAGGTACATATAGAAACCGTCGGAAGGCACTGGATGGAAACAAAATATTATACCAGGAAGTGTCTTAATTACCTACGTAAGATTTCACGATCCGGTGCGTATGGAGGATATGGCTAAGTTTTTGAGAGACTCTGTGTTGTGCCAGGAATGAGGTAGTTCCAGAAACTGTTGGAGGACATTAGATGAATACACAATATTACATCAGTGAGTGTCTTATGTACCTACGTTAGATTTCATGATACGGTGCGTATGGAGGATATGGCTAAGCTTTTGAGAGACACTGTTTTGTGCCAGGAATGAGGTAGTTACAGAAACTGTTGGAGGTCATTGGATGGATACAATATAACACATCAGTAATTGTCTTATGCGCCTACGTCATATTTCACAATCCGGTGTGTATGGAGGATGTGGCTAAGCCTATGAGAGACCCTCTGTTTGCCGGAAATGAGGTACTTACAGAAACTGCTGGAGGACATTAGATGGATACAAAATATTACATCAGTAAGTGTCTCATTATGTAGCTAAGATATATTTCTCGATTCGGACCGTATGGAGGATGTGGCTACGCTTATGAGAGACTGTCTGTTGTGCCAGAAATGAGGTAGTTACAGAAACTGTTGGAGGACATTACGTGGATACAAATTTTACAACATTAAGTGTCTCATTATGTACCTACGCAATATTAACGATCCGGTGCGTATGGAGGATGTGGCTAAGCTTATGCGAGACTGTCTGTAGTTCCAAAAATTAGGTACATATAGAAACCGTCGGAAGGCACTGGATGGAAACAAAATATTACATTAGTAAGTGTTTCATTATGTAGCTACGTTATATTTCCCGATCCGGTGCATATGGAGGATGTGGCTACGCTAATGAGAGACTCTCTGTTGTGCCAGAAATAAGGTACTTTCAGAATCTGTCAGAGTGCATTAGATGGAAGAAAAATATTACATCAGTAGGTGTCTCAATATGTAGATACGTTATATTTCACGAACCGGTGCGTATGGTGGATGTGGCTGCGCTTATGAGAGACTCTCTGTTTGCCAGAAATGAGGTACTTACAGAAAATGTTGGAGGACATAAGATGGAAACAAAATATTACATCAGTAAGTGTCTCATTATGTAGCTACGTTATATTTCACGATCCGGTGCGTATGGAAGATGTGGCTAGGCTTATGAGAGACTCTGAGTTGTGCCAGAAATAAGGTACTTATAGAAACTGTTGGAGGATATTAGATGGTAACAAAATATTACATCAGTAAGTGTCTCATTATTTAGCTACGTTATATTTCTCGATTCGGACCGCATGGCGGATCTGGCTACGCTTATGAGACACTGTCTGTTGTGCCAGAAATGAGGTAGTTACAGAAACTGTTGGGGATAATTACGTGGATACAAATTTTTCAACATTAAGTGTCTCATTATGTACCTACGCTATATTTCACGATCCGGAGCGTATGGAGGATGTGGCTAAGCTTATGAGAGACTCTCTGTTTGCCAGAACTGAGATACTTACAGAAGCTCTTGGAGCACATTAGATGGATACAAAATATTACATCAGTAAGTGTCTCATTATGTAGCTACGTTATATTTCACGATCCGGTGCGTATGGAAAATGTGGCTAAGCTTATGAGAGACTCTCTGTTTGCCAGAAATGAGGTAGTTACCGAAAGTGTTGGAGGTCATTGGATGGATACAAAATATTACATCAGTATATGTCTTATGTGCCTACGTTATATTTCACGATCCGGTGTGTATGGAGGATGTGGCTAACCTTAAGAGAGACTCTCTGTTTGCCGTAAATGAGGTACATACAGAAACTGTTGGAGGACATTAGATGGAAACAAAATATTACATCCGTAAATGCCTCATTATGTGGCTGCGTTATATTTCTCCATCCGGTGCGTATGGTGGATGTAGCTACGCTTATGAGAGACTCTCTGTTTGCCAGATGAGGTACTTACAGAAACTGTTGGAGGACATTAGATGGAAACAAAATATTACATCAATAAGTGTCTTATTATGTAGCTACGTTATATTTCTCGATCCGGTGCGTATGGAATATGTGGCTAAGCTTATGAGAGACTCTCTGTTTGCCAGAAATAAGGTACTTACAGAAACTGTTGGAGGACATTAGATGGATACAAAATATTACATCAGTAAGTGTCTTATTATGTAGCTACGTTATTCTTCACGATCCGGTGCGTATGGAAGATTTGGCTACGCTTATGAGAGACTCTCTGTTGTGCCAGGAATAAGGTACGTACAGAAACTGTTGTAGGACATTAGATGGAAACAAAATATTACATCAGTAAGTGTCATATGTATCTACGCTATATTTCCTGATCCGGTGTGTATGGAGGATGTGGCTAACCTTATGAGAGACTCCCTGTTTGCCAGAAATGTGGTACTTAGAGAAACTGTTGGAGGACATTAGATGGAAACAAAATATTACATCAGTAAGTGTCTCATTATGTAGATACGTTATATTTCACGATCCGGAGCATATGGAAGATGTGGCTAAGCTTATGAGAGACTCTCTGTTGTGCCAGAAATGAGGTACTTACAGAAACTTTTGGAGGACATTAGGTGGATAAAAAAATTACATGAGCAAGTGTCTTATTTACCTACGTTATATTTCACGATCAGGTGCGAAAGGAGGATGTGGCTAAGCTTATGGTAGACTGTCTGTTGTTTCAGAAATTAGGTAGCTATAGAAACCGTCGGAAGACACTAGATGGAAACAAAATATTAAAGCAGTAAATGTCTTATGTACCTAGGTTAGATTTCACGATCCGGTGCGTATGGAGGATATTCCTAAGGTTATGAGAGGTTTTGTGCTGTGCCCGGAATGAAGTAGTTACAGAAACTGTTGGAGGTGATTGGAAGGGTACAAAATATTACATCAGTAAGTGTCTTATGTACCTACGTTATATTTCACGATCCGGTGTGTATGGAGGATGTGGCTAACCTTATGAGGGACCTCTGTTTGCCAGAAATGAGGAACTTACAGAAACTGTTGGAGGACATTAGATGGTTTCAAAATATTACATCAGTAAGTGTCTCATTATGTAGCTACGTTATATTTCTCCATCCGGTGCGTATGGCGGATGTAGCTACGCTTATGAGAGACTCTCTGTTTGCCAGAAATGAGGTACTTACAGAAACTGTGGAGAACATTAGATGGGTACAAAATATTACATCAGTAAATGTCTTATGTACCTAAGTTATATTTCACGATCCATTGCGTACGGAGAATGTGGCTAAGCTATGAGAGACTCTCTGTTGCGCCAGAAATGAGGTACTTACAGATGCTGTTGTAGGACATTAGATGGAAACAAAATATAACATCAGTAACTGTCTCATTATGTAGCTACGTTATATTTCACGATCCGGTGCGTATGGAAGATGTGGCTAAGCTTATGAGAGACTCTCTGTTTGCCAGAAATGAGGTAGTTACAGAAAGTGTTGGAGATCATTGGATGCATACAAAATATTACATCAGTATATGTCTTATGTGCCTAAGTTATATTTCACGATCCGGTGTGTATGGAGGATGTGGCTAACCTTATGAGAGATACTCTGTTGTGCCAGGAATGAGGTAGTTACAGAAACTGTTGGAGTACATTGGATGGATACAAAATATTACGTTAGCGTGTGTCTTATATACCTACGTTATATTTCACAATCCGGTGTGTATGGCGGATGTGGCTAAGCTTATGAGAGACCCTCTGTTTGCCAGAAATGAGGTACTTACAGAAACTCTTGGAGGACATTAGATGGATGCAAAATATTACATCAGTAAGTGTCTCATTACGTAGCTACGTTATATTTCTCGATCCGGTGCGTATGGTGGATATGGCTACGCTTATGAAAGACTCTTTGTTTGCCAGAAATGAGGTACTTACAGAAACTGTTGGAGGACATTAGATGGAAACAAAATATTACTTCAGTAAATGTCTCATTATGTAGCTACGTTATATTTCTCGATCCGGTGCGTATGGTGGTTGTAGCTAAGCTTATGAGAGACTCTCTGTTTGCCAGAATTGAGGTACTTACAGAAACTGTTGGAAGACATTAGATGGAAACAATATATTACATCAGTAAGTGTCTCATTATGTAGCTATATATTATTCCTCGATCCGATGTGTATGGTGGATTTGGCTACGCTTATGAGAGGCTCTCTGTTTGCCAGAAATGAGGTACTTACAGAAACTGTTGGAAGACATTAGATGGAAACAATATATTACATCAGTAAGTGTCTCATTATGTAGCTATACATTATTCCTCGATCCGGTGCGTATGGTGGATTTGGCTACGCTTATGAGAGACCCTCTGTTTGCCAGAAATGAGGTACTTACAGAAACTGTTGGAGGACATTAGATGGAAACAAAATATTACATCAGTAAGTGTCTCATTATGTAGCTACTTTATATTTCTCGATCCGGTGCGTAAGGTGGATGTGGCTACGCTTATGAGAGACTCTCTGTTTGCCTGAAATGAGGTACCTACAGAAACTGTTGGAGGATATTAGATGGATACAAACATTATATCAGTAAGTTTGTTATTACGTACCTACGTTATATTTAACACCACTATCATAGACGTACGTAGGGAACAGTAAATGTGATGTACCAAATTTCCTAGATGGGCTCAAGAACTCTGTTCTATCGTCGAAAATACGAATGGAATTCCTTTGCGTGTGATGTCTGTCAATAATTTACAGTTTCTAATTTAGCATCTTTTATACTGGTCGCCAAAGTAGAATGTGATTGGCAGTTAGTAAGCACGTGGAAAAGCGCTGTAAATAAACACGAGGGGATGAGTACGTCATAACGGTTGTCATAGTAACCATTAGAACGTCCAATTAGAGTCGAGACGTTTCCATGACAACGTTAGACGCTATACCTTGGTTGTCTATATCCTAACACTTGTGTAGGATTACCTGCGGGCGGGCGAGCTACGCAAACGCTGCAGTAAACACAATATCTTGGCTTTTGTTTGTCTTCTGATAACGCTGCGTAAACAGAATTCCCTCACCTATGCAACAGTTAGAGATCCTGTACTGGCAAGTTACTTTGCATTTTATTTGTGGCAATTTCCTTGGTTTACGTGTGCCTGAGTCCGTGTATCTGTGCGCGTGTTGTGGTCATTTGCAATTGCGTTTAATGAATGTTTAGTTATATCTAAATATAGTGACAAGCGAAAATCTGAACGAACTCGGGAACCAAATAAAACTATATTTGGTAAAGATATTCCAATTAAAGGACATTCACAGGAAATAATATTCTCTGTGAGAGAATACTTCGGTGAGGAGGAATTGAAAGAGTAGTCTAGGTGCTTGATAAGACTTCGCGTGCTGTAGGTATCAGTAAGCGCATTAAGGCTAAGATTGGCAAAGAAAAGCATTTTAAAGAAGAAAGTTAGACATTAAGTTATAAATTAGAAACTCCCGGAAAAAAATTATGTAAGCAGCATTTTCCCACTTCAATAAACATCAGAATGTCACAGGTATGCCTCTTTTGTTACGATGATCTTTACATTCATGTGTTCTTGCATGTTCTAGCGTTGTCCTGTAGATCCACGACTGTACTATTGTCTTTGTGTGCAGCATAATAAATAATAATAACAATAATAATAAATAATAATAAAATACCCATTGCAATCTCAACTGAATCACCTTCGAACGTGTAATCCTATCGCACTCTCCACGTGGCAGCAACAAGCGGCAAAGCTGCCTCTCTCTCCGTACGAAATGTCAATCACTTTCTAGATTGACGACCAGTATATTTTAACCTAATTATTTTTATATAGCCAGAAGACAAGGAAAATGCAAGTGATTAACATATTATAATCATATTATTATATAAAGAAGATTGCACTGAATAATGTAAGGTTCTTTAAATGCATATTGTTACAATTCAGTATTAGGCACCCTAAAAAATGTTTCAGCATATGTGCATCACTTAGAGTAGATATAATTTTTTAAAATAAATAATTCAAATAAAGAAACTTTTTCTTTATTACTCTGCTATTGTGTTCCTAATATGTGTCAATACGGTTCCTTGATATATAATAGCAAAATAAAACATTATTTTCCGCCACTATAAAAATAATATCCGATATTCGGCTCCTCATCCCTATACTATTAATAATCAAAAGAACGAAGAATTCTAGGAAGATCGAGCAAAAGTTGGAGGGAGCAAGAATTGGAGCCGGAACAGGCTAATAACCTAAACCGTGATGAAGCGGTAATAAAGTTTTAATAATGTTTTAAAAAATGTCGCATTGTTTACCAAGCGCCATCTATAAGACGACAAAGAGTGCAACAGGAAAAACATCCATCAGCCGCATAGAATGGCTATGTATCTCTTGATATTAGATGAACGTTATATGTCGGGAGAGGTGTACTTACTCAGCCTCTCCCACCTCCAAAAATTACATGTTGATATGTAAAGCTACATATCGCTCGTGCTTCTAATGTGACTCACCCAAACAGTCACAACTTATAGCCATTCTTGCGGACTTCTATTTTACCTGAGATATAATGATATATTTATAACTATTAGATATATAGCGCTATAGAAAATAATGCAGATTTATCTCCAGAATCTTATAAAGATCCTTCATAATTGATAATTATTTGGCTACTATTACATATCACGTCTACAAAGACAGAAGGTATTTGTTAGACTGGATAATGTTACCTATGCTGCGATCATTGGAAATAAGCTCAACTCCAAGAGATACCTCCGCTCTCTGTCCTTTCATCCCGACGGTACAAAAACTGCAACCTCACGAAATTCTTCAAATCTCGAAACCTACACCATATCCATCCTAAAAAAATCCCGTAAAGTTATAATTTAATACTATTTATGAAACAGTTAATTCCATTTGAAATTAGGTAAACTTGAAGTCCAAGACGTTTGCGTTTCTAACATCCCCGAAACATGAAATCAAAACCGCTTTCAGAAATTCGTAGACCTGATGTAAATTGCAATGCTATTACGCTATTATTCACCCTATTTTCTCTCTCTTACTCACACGTAAATGTTATTGTATTACAATTATTCAACTATTCTTCATCATGTTCTCTCTGTCTCGACACATATTATTGTGACATAGTAGGGACATGAGCGTAAGTCCTTACTATTTCTCTACCATCAAAGCTTCAATATAACATTTACCACGTTGACACATTAATGTTTTACCAAAGAGCTCAAAATTTAAAAAAAAAAAAAAAAGACTGAAGTTCTTACCCCAGTTAATATGAAGGTTAGTCTAGAATAGTGAACTCGGTTGTGGCACTTATTGCTGAAAGAGGCAAGGTATATTTATCGGACATGTAATAAATTATCTTGATAATTTTCTAGCAAAGGTTATATTTATGGGACACTGTCTGTTTTGTCATGCGCTAAGTAGTTACAGAAACCGTTGGAAGCGATTACATGGAAACAAACTATTACACCAGTAAGTTTCTTATTATATACCTACGTCATACATCATGACTAGGGGGGCCCAAATGACCTTGTTGTCGACGGGCCCTTAAACCCCACTCACTCACTCACTCACTCACTCACTCATCATGACTAGGGGCGTATGGAGTATATGACTAAATTTAAGAGAGAATGTCTGTTGTATCGAGAATTAGGTAGATACATAAACTGTTTGAAACCATTAAATGGATGTGAAATATTACATTAGTAGGCCTCTTAATATGAAGCTATATTATATTTTACGTTCCAGGCCGTTTGGAGAATGTGGCTAAAGTTATGAGACTCTAAATTTTACCGTCATTTCGTAGTTACAGAAACTGTCGGAAGCCATTAGATGGAAACAAAATATTACATCAGTAAGTGTCTCATTATGTAGCTAGGTTATATTTCACGATCCGGTGCGTATGGAGGATGTGGCTAAGCTTATGCGAGACTGTCTGTTGTTCCAGAAATTAGGCAGTTATAGACACTGTCGGAACAAAATGTTACATCAGTAAGTGTCTATTATGTAGCTACGTTATATTTCACTATCCGGTGCGTATGGACGATGTGGCTACAGTCATAACGTGGCACCAGTTTCTGAATACGCTCCTCATAAAATTCTGCCGCCTGACGTGTTAACCACTGTACCACAACTGTTTTGACTTCGTTATCGTCTTGAAGACGCTGACCGTCCAGATGTTTTTTTCAATTGCAGCAACAAATGGTAGTCGCTGGGAGCCAGATCAGGGCTGTAGCCACATTATAATTTTTTAAAATAAATAATTCAAATAATGAAACCTTTTTCTTTATTACTCTGCGATTGTGTTCCTAATATGTCTCAATACGGTTCCATGATATATAATAGCAAAATAAAATATTATTTTCCGCCACCTTAAAAATACTATCCTTTCCGATATTTGGCTCCCCTCCCCTATACTATTAATAACCACAAGAACGATGAATTTTAGGAAGATCGAGCAAAAGTCGGAGGGTGCAAGACTTTGGAGCCGGAACAGGCTAATAACCTAAACCGTGATGAAGCAGAAATAAAGTTTTAATAATGTTTTAAAAAATGTCGCATTGTTTAGTCAGCGCTATCTGTAAGACGACAAATAGTGCAACAGGAAAAACATCCATCTGCCGCATAGAATGGCTAAGTATCTCTAGATATTAGATGAACGTTATATGTCGGGAGAGGTGTACTTACTCAGCCTCTCCCAATTCCAAAACTTACATGTTGATATATAAAGCTACTTATTGGCTCTAGTCACATTAGAAGAGCAATAAGCAGCTTTGCATATCAAACATGTAAGTTTTGGAATATGTTTTGAGGTTATGAATTAGTTTTGGATATGTAAAGCTGCTTATTGCTCTTCTAATGTGACTAGAGCCAATAAGCAGCTTTACATAATGCGACATCCAAACAGTCACAACTTATAGCCATTCTTGCGGACTTCTATTTTCCTGCGATATAATGATATATTTATAACTATTACATATATACCGCTATAGAACGTAATGCACACTTATCTCCTGAATCTTATAAAGTTCCTTCATAATTAATAATTGTTTGTTTGGCTACTATTTCATAACATGTCTACAGAGACAGAACATATTTGTTAGACTGGATAATGTGACCTATGCTGCCATCTCTGGAAACAAGCTAAAGCTCCAAGAGATGCATCCGCCCTCTGTCCTTTCATCCCGATGGTACAACAACTGTAACCTCACGAAATTCTTCAAATCTCGAAACCTACACCATATGCATCCTAAAAAATCCCGTAAACTTATAATTATATACTATTTATGAAACAGTTAGTTTCATTTTAAATTAGGTAAATTTGAACTCCAAGACATTTGCGTTACTAACACACTCGAAACATGAAATCAAAACCGCTTTAAGAAATTCGTAGACCTGATGTAAATTGCGTTGCTATTTCGCTATTATTCACCCTATTTTCTCTCTCTTACTCACGCGTAAATGTTATTGTATTACAATTATTCAACTATTCTTCATCATGTTCTCTCCTTCTCGACACATATTATTGTGACAAGTAGGGACATGCGCGTAAGTCCTTACTATTTCCCTACCATCAAAGCTTCAATATAAACATTTATCACGTTGACATTAATATTTTACCAAAGAGCTCAAAATTAAGAAAAAAGACTGAACTTCTTACCCCAGTTAATATGAAGGTTAGTCTAGAATAATGAACTCGGTTGTGGCACTTATTGCTGAAAGAGGCAAGGTATATTTATCGGACATGTAATAAATGATCTTGATAATTTCCTAGCAAAGGTTATATTTATGGGACACTGTCTGTTTTTCCATGGGCTAAGTAGTTACAGAAACCGTTGGAAGCGATTACATGGAAACAAACTATTACGACAGTAAGTTTCTTATTATATACCTACGTCATACATCATGACCAGGTGCTTAAGGAGGATATGACTAAATTTAAGAGAGAATGTCTGTTGTATCGAGAATTAGGTAGATACATAAACTTTTTGAAACCATTAAATGGAAGTGAAATATTACATTAGTAAGCTTCTTAATATGAAGCTATATTATATTTTACGTTCCAGGCCGTTTGGAGAATGTGGCTAAATTTATGAGACTCTGAATTTTACCGTCATTTGGTAGTTACAGAAACTGTCGGAAGCCATTAGATGGAAACAAAATATTACATCAGTAAGTGTCTCATTATGTAGCTAGGTTATATTTCACGATCCGGTGCGTATGGAGGATGTGGCTAAGCTTATGCGAGACTGCCTGTTGTTCCAGAAATTAGGCAGTTATAGAAACTGTCGGAAGCAAAATATTACAACAAAAAGTGTCTATTATGTAGCTACGTTATATTTCACTATCCGGTGCGTACGGACGATGTGGCTACAGTCATAACGTGGCACCAGTTTTTGAATACGCTCCTCATAAAATTCTGCCGCCATGACGTGTTAACCACTGTACCACAACTGTTTTGACTTCGTTATCGTCTTGAAGACGCTGACCGTCCAGATGTTTTTTTCAATTGCAGCAACAAATGGTAGTCGCTGGGAGCCAGATCAGGGCTGTAGCCACATTATAATTTTTTAAAATAAATAATTCAAATAATGAAACCTTTTTCTTTATTACTCTGCGATTGTGTTCCTAATATGTCTCAATACGGTTCCATGATATATAATAGCAAAATAAAATATTATTTTCCGCCACCTCAAAAATACTATCCTTTCCGATATTTGGCTCCCCTCCCCTATACTATTAATAACCACAAGAACGAAGAATTCTAGGAAGATCGAGCAAAAGTTGGAGGGAGCAAGACTTTGGAGGCGGAACAGGCTAATAACCTAAACCGTGATGAAGCAGAAATAAAGTTTTAATAATGTTTTAAAAAATGTCGCATTGTTTAGTCAGCGCCATCTATAAGACGACAAATAGTGCAACAGGAAAAACATCCATCTGCCGCATAGAATGGCTATGTATCTCTAGATATTAGATGAACGTTATATGTCGGGAGAGGTGTACTTACTGAGCCTCTCCCAATTCCAAAACTTACATGTTGATATGTAAAGCTACTTATTGGCTCTAGTCACATTAGAAGAGCAATAAGCAGCTTTGCATATCAAACATGTAAGTTTTGGAATATGTTTTGAAGTTATGAATTAGTTTTGGATATGTCAAGTTGCTTATTGCTCTTCTAATGTGACTAGAGCCAATACGCAGCTTGACATAAAGTGACTCACCCAAACAGTCACAACTTATAGCCATTCTTGCGGACTTCTATTTTACCTGTGATATAATGATATATCTATAACTATTACATATATACCGCTATAGAACGTAATGCACACTTATCTCCTGAATCTAATAAAGTTCCTTCATAATTAATAATTGTTTGTTTGGCTACTATTTCATAACATGTCTACAGAGACAGAACATATTTGTTAGACTGGATAATGTGACCTATGCTGCCATCTCTGGAAAAAAGCTAAAGCTCCAAGAGATGCATCCGCCCTCTGTCCTTTCATCCCGATGGTACAACAACTGTGACCTCACGAAATTCTTCAAATCTCGAAACCTACACCATATGCATCCTAAAAAATCCCGTAAACTTATAATTATATACTATTTATGAAACAGTTAATTTCATTTTAAATTAGGTAAATTTGAACTCCAAGACATTTGCGTTTCTAACACACTCGAAACATGAAATCAAAACCGCTTTAAGAAATTCGTAGACCTGATGTAAATTGCATTGCTATTTCGCTATTATTCACCCTATTTTCTCTCTCTTACTCACCCGTAAATGTTATTGTATTACAATTATTTAACTATTCTTCATCATGTTCTCTCCTTCTCGACACATATTATTGTGACAAGTAGGGACATGCGCGTAAGTCCTTACTATTTCCCTACCATCAAAGCTTCAATGAAGCGCAACATGGATTTAGACCTGGGTATTCGTGCGAAAGTCAAATTACTTCATTATTTCAAGATTTGGCAGATGAGGTAGATGCAGGGGGAAGAACTGATGCAGTGGTAATTGACTGGCACTTATTGCTGAAAGAGGCAAGGTATATTTATCGGACATGTAATAAATGATCTTGATAATTTCCTAGCAAAGGTTATATTTATGGGACACTGTCTGTTTTGCCATGGGCTAAGTAGTTACAGAAACCGTTGGAAGCGATTACATGGAAACAAACTATTACGCCAGTAAGTTTCTTATTATATACCTACGTCATACATCATGACCAGGTGCTTAAGGAGGATATGACTAAATTTAAGAGAGAATGTCTGTTGTATCGAGAATTAGGTAGATACATAAACTGTTTGAAACCATTAAATGGAAGTGAAATATTACATTAGTAAGCTTCTTAATATGAAGCTATATTATATTTTACGTTCCAGGCCTTTTGGAGAATGTGGCTATATTTATGAGACTCTGAATTTTACCGTCATTTGGTAGTTACAGAAACTGTCGGAAGCCATTAGATGGAAACAAAATATTACATCAGTAAGTGTCTCATTATGTAGCTAGGTTATATTTCACGATCCGGTGCGTATGGAGGATGTGGCTAAGCTTATGCGAGACTGCCTGTTGTTCCAGAAATTAGGCAGTTATAGAAACTGTCGGAAGCAAAATATTACAACAATAAGTGTCTATTATGTAGCTACGTTATATTTCACTATCCGGTGCGTATGGACGATGTGGCTACAGTCATAACGTGGCACCAGTTTTTGAATACGCTCCTCATAAAATTCTGCCGCCTGACGTGTTAACCACTGTACCACAACTGTTTTGACTTCGTTATTGTCTTGAAGACGCTGACCGTCCAGATGTTTTTTTCAAGTGCAGCAACAAATGGTAGTCGCTGGGAGCAAGATCAGGGCTGTAGCCACATTATTATTTTTTAAAATAAATAATTCAAATAAAGAAAACTTTTTCTTTATTACTCTGCTATTGTGTTCCTAATATGTATCAATACGGTTCCATGATATATAATAGCAAAATAAAATATTATTTTCCGCCACCTTAAAAATACTATCCTTTCCGATATTTGGCTCCCCTCCCCTATACTATTAATAACCACAAGAACGAAGAATTCTAGGAAGATCGAGCAAAAGTTGGAGGGAGCAAGACTTTGGAGCCGGAACAGGCTAATAACCTAGACCGTGATGAAGCAGAAATAAAGTTTTAATAATGTTTTAAAAAATGTCGCATTGTTTAGTCAGCGCTATCTATAAGACGACAAATGGTGCAACAGGAAAAACATCCATCTGCCACATAGAATGGCTATGTATCTCTAGATATTAGATGAACGTTATATGTCGGGAGAGGTGTACTTACTCAGCCTCTCCCACCTCCAAAACTTACATGTTGATATGTAAAGCTACTTATTGGCTCTAGTCACATTAGAAGAGCAATAAGCAGCTTTGCATATCAACATATAAGTTTTGGAAAATGTTTTGAAGTTATGAATGAGTTTTGGATATGTAAAGTTGCTTATTGCTCTTCTAATGTGACTAGAGCCAATAAGCAGCTTGACATAAAGTGACTCACCCAAACAGTCACACCTTATAGCCATTCTTGCGGACTTCTATTTTACCTGTGATATAATGATATATTTATAACTATTAGATATATACCGCTATAGAACGTAATGCACACTTATCTCCTGAATCTTATAAAGTTCCTTCATAATTAATAATTGTTTGTTTGGCTACTATTTCATAACATGTCTACAGAGACAGAACATATTTGTTAGACTGGATAATGTGACCTATGCTGCCATCTCTGGAAACAAGCTAAAGCTCCAAGAGATGCATCCGCCCTCTGTCCTTTCATCCCGATGGTACAACAACTGCGACCTCACGAAATTCTTCAAATCTCGAAACCTACACCATATGCATCCTAAAAAATCCCGTAAACTTATAATTATATACTATTTATGAAACAGTTAATTTCATTTTAAATTAGGTAAATTTGAACTCCAAGACATTTGCGTTTCTAACACACTCGAAACATGAAATCAAAACCGCTTTAAGAAATTCGTAGACCTGATGTAAATTGCATTGCTATTTCGCTATTATTCACCCTATTTTCTCTCTCTTACTCACGCGTAAATGTTATTGTATTACAATTATTCAACAATTCTTCATCATGTTCTCTCCTTCTCGACACATATTATTGTGACAAGTAGGGACATGCGCGTAAGTCCTTACTATTTCCCTACCATCAAAGCTTCAATACAAACTTTTATCACGTTGACATTAATATTTTACCAAAGAGCTCAAAATTAAGAAAAAAGACTGAACTTCTTACCCCAGTTAATATGAAGGTTAGTCTAGAATAATGAACTCGGTTGTGGCACTTATTGCTGAAAGAGGCAAGGTATATTTATCGGACATGTAATAAATGATCTTGATAATTTCCTAGCACTGGTTATATTTATGGGACACTGTCTGTTTTGCCATGGGCTAAGTAGTTACAGAAACCGTTGGAAGCGATTACATGGAAACAAACTATTACGCCAGTAAGTTTCTTATTATATACCTACGTCATACATCATGACCAGGTGCTTAAGGAGGATATGACTAAATTTAAGAGAGAATGTCTGTTGTATCGAGAATTAGGTAGATATATAAACTGTTTGAAACCATTAAATGGAAGTGAAATATTACATTAGTAAGCTTCTTAATATGAAGCTATATTATATTTTACGTTCCAGGCCTTTTGGAGAATGTGGCTATATTTATGAGACTCTGAATTTTACCGTCATTTGGTAGTTACAGAAACTGTCGGAAGCCATTAGATGGAAACAAAATATTACATCAGTAAGTGTCTCATTATGTAGCTAGGTTATATTTCACGATCCGGTGCGTATGGAGGATCTGGCTAAGCTTATGCGAGACTGCCTGTTGTTCCAGAAATTAGGGAGTTATAGAAACTGTCGGAAGCAAAATATTACAACAATAAGTGTCAATTATGTAGCTACGTTATATTTCACTATCCGGTGCGTATGGACGATGTGGCTAAGCTTATGCGAGACTGCCTGTTGTGCCAGAAATTAGGCAGTTATAGAAACTGTCGGAAGAAAAATATTACAACAATAAGTGTCAATTATGTAGCTACGTTATATTTCACTATCCGGTGCGTATGGAGGATCTGGCTAAGCTTATGCGAGACTGCCTGTTGTGCCAGAAATTAGGCAGTTATAGAAACTGTCGGAAGAAAAATATTACAACAATAAGTGTCAATTATGTAGCTACGTTATATTTCACTATCCGGTGCGTATGGACGATGTGGCTAAGCTTATGCGAGACTGCCTGTTGTGCCAGAAATTAGGCAGTTATAGAAACTGTCGGAAGAAAAATATTACAACAATAAGTGTCAATTATGTAGCTACGTTATATTTCACTATCCGGTGCGTATGGACGATGTGGCTAAGCTTATGCGAGACTGCCTGTTGTGCCAGAAATTAGGCAGTTATAGAAACTGTCGGAAGAAAAATATTACAACAATAAGTGTCAATTATGTAGCTACGTTATATTTCACTATCCGGTGCGTATGGAGGATCTGGCTAAGCTTATGCGAGACTGTCTGTTGTGCCAGAAATTAGGCAGTTATAGAAACTGTCGGAAGAAAAATATTACAACAATAAGTGTCAATTATGTAGCAACGTTATATTTCACTATCCGGTGCGTATGGACGATGTGGCTACAGTCATAACGTGGCACCAGTTTTTGAATACGCTCCTCATAAAATTCTGCCGCCTGACGTGTTAACCACTGTACCACAACTGTTTTGACTTCGTTATCGTCTTGAAGACGCTGACCGTCCAGATGTTTTTTTTTCAATTGCAGCAACAAATGGTAGTCGCTGGGAGCAAGATCAGGGCTGTAGACACATTATTATTTTTTAAAATAAATAATTCAAATAAAGAAAACTTTTTCTTTATTACTCTGCTATTGTGTTCCTTATATGTATCAATACGGTTCCATGATATATAATAGCAAAATAAAATATTATTTTCCGCCACCTTAAAAATACTATCCTTTCCGATATTTGGCTCCCCTCCCCTATACTATTAATAACCACAAGAACGAAGAATTCTAGGAAGATCGAGCAAAAGTTGGAGGGAGCAAGACTTTGGAGCCGGAACAGGCTAATATCCTAGACCGTGATGAAGCAGAAATAAAGTTTTAATAATGTTTTAAAAAATGTCGCATTGTTTAGTCAGCGCCATCTATAAGACGACAAATAGTGCAACAGGAAAAACATCCATCTGCCACATAGAATGGCTATGTATCTCTAGATATTAGATTAACGTTATATGTTGGGAGAAGTGTTCTTACTCAGCCTCTCCCACCTCCAAAATTTACATGTTGATATGTAAAGCTACTTATTGGCTCTAGTCACATTAGAAGAGCAATAAGCAGCTTTGCATATCAACATATAAGTTTTGGAAAATGTTTTGAAGTTATGAATTAGTTTTGGATATGTCAAGTTGCTTATTGCTCTTCTAATGTGACTAGAGCCAATACGCAGCTTGACATAAAGTGACTCACCCAAACAGTCACAGCTTATAGCCATTCTTGCGGACTTCTATTTTACCTGTGATATAATGATATATTTATAACTATTAGATATATACCGCTATAGAACGTAATGTACACTTATCTCCTGAATCTTATAAAGTTCCTTCATAATTAATAATTGTTTGTTTGGCTACTATTTCATAACATGTCTACAGAGACAGAACATATTTGTTAGACTGGATAATGTGACCTATGCTGCCATCTCTGGAAACAAGCTAAAGCTCCAAGAGATGCATCCGCCCTCTGTCCTTTCATCCCGATGGTACAACAACTGTGACCTCACGAAATTCTTCAAATCTCGAAACCTACACCATATGCATCCTAAAAAATCCCGTAAACTTATAATTATATACTATTTATGAAACAGTTAATTTCATTTTAAATTAGGTAAATTTGAACTCCAAGACATTTGCGTTTCTAACACACTCGAAACATGAAATCAAAACCGCTTTAAGAAATTCGTAGACCTGATGTAAATTGCATTGCTATTTCGCTATTATTCACCCTATTTTCTCTCTCTTACTCACCCGTAAATGTTATTGTATTACAATTATTCAACTATTCTTCATCATGTTCTCTCCTTCTCGACACATATTATTGTGACAAGTAGGGACATGCGCGTAAGTCCTTACTATTTCCCTACCATCAAAGCTTCAATATAAACTTTTATCACGTTGACATTAATATTTTACCAAAGAGCTCAAAATTAAGAAAAAAGACTGAACTTCTTACCCCAGTTAATATGAAGGTTAGTCTAGAATAATGAACTCGGTTGTGGCACTTATTGCTGAAAGAGGCAAGGTATATTTATCGGACATGTAATAAATGATCTTGATAATTTCCTAGCAAAGGTTATATTTATGGGACACTGTCTGTTTTGCCATGGGCTAAGTAGTTACAGAAACCGTTGGAAGCGATTACATGGAAACAAACTATTACGTAAGTAAGTTTCTTATTATATACCTGCGTCATACATCATGACCAGGTGCTTAAGGAGGATATGACTAAATTTAAGAGAGAATGTCTGTTGTATCGAGAATTAGGTAGATACATAAACTGTTTGAAACCATTAAATGGAAGTGAAATATTACATTAGTAAGCTTCTTAATATGAAGCTATATTATATTTTACGTTCCAGGCCTTTTGGAGAATGTGGCTATATTTATGAGACTCTGAATTTTACCGTCATTTGGTAGTTACAGAAACTGTCGGAAGCCATTAGATGGAAACAAAATATTACATCAGTAAGTGTCTCATTATGTAGCTAGGTTATATTTCACGATCCGGTGCGTATGGAGGATGTGGCTAAGCTTATGCGAGACTGCCTGTTGTTCCAGAAATTAGGCAGTTATAGAAACTGTCGGAAGAAAAATATTACAACAATAAGTGTCTATTATGTAGCTACGTTATATTTCACTATCCGGTGCGTATGGAGGATGTGGCTACAGTCATAACGTGGCACCAGTTTTTGAATACGCTCCTCATAAAATTCTGCCGCCTGACGTGTTAACCACTGTACCACAACTGTTTTGACTTCGTTATTGTCTTGAAGACGCTGACCGTCCAGATGTTTTTTCAAGTGCAGCAACAAATGGTAGTCGCTGGGAGCCAGATCAGGGCTGTAGCCACATGATTATTTTTTAAAATAAATAATTCAAACAAAGAAAACTTTTTCTTTATTACTCTGCTATTGTGTTCCTAATATGTATCAATACGGTTCCATGATATATAATAGCAAAATAAAATATTATTTTCCGCCACCTTAAAAATACTATCCTTTCAGATATTTGGCTCCCCTCCCCTATACTATTAATAACCACAAGAACGAAGAATTCTAGGAAGATCGAGCAAAAGTTGGAGGGAGCAAGACTTTGGAGCCGGAACAGGCTAATAACCTAGACCGTGATGAAGCAGAAATAAAGTTTTAATAATGTTTTAAAAAATGTCGCATTGTTTAGTCAGCGCCATCTATAAGACGACAAATAGTGCAACAGGAAAAACATCCATCTGCCACATAGAATGGCTATGTATCTCTAGATATTAGATGAACGTTATATGTCGGGAGAGGTGTACTTACTCAGCCTCTCCCACCTCCAAAACTTACATGTTGATATGTAAAGCTACTTATTGGCTCTAGTCACATTAGAAGAGCAATAAGCAGCTTTGCATATCAACATATAAGTTTTGGAAAATGTTTTGAAGTTATGAATGAGTTTTGGATATGTAAAGTTGCTTATTGCTCTTCTAATGTGACTAGAGCCAATAAGCAGCTTGACATAAAGTGACTCCAGAGGTCCAGAGGTAGTCCTAGTCGGGCGGGGCTTTCCCCGTCCGGGTGTCATATGCCGCAGTACCTAGCCGCTTTGCGGCTTAACCTGCGAAATGAACTAGTAGATCCATGTTCTGCTGGGGTGTTTGAATTTGTTTACTGTTTGAAATTTTGGATAGGTTTGGAATGGGTTGCCCCTCTTTATCGTGGGCAGCTGTACTTAATCGTTCTCCGTTTTTGGGAGACACGAATTAGTTTTTTGCCCCGTTTTGGATACGGGTTGTGTAGCGCTTGGTCCTTTGGCGTAGAAGTTGTTCCCAGAGTCATCTGTGGTTTTCCTTGGGTTACCCAAGGGGTCCCAGGACGTCTCTCGGCAGTCTGAAGGACGGCAAGCGCCTTTGATCTCTCGGGTCATACCTTCCAGGGAGTTCACTAAAGGGTTGGGGTGCATTTGGATTTTACCCAAACATTCACAGCTTATAGCCATTCTTGCGGACTTCTATTTTACCTGTGATATAATGATATATTTATAACTATTACATATATACCGCTATAGAACGTAATGCACACTTATCTCCTGAATCTTATAAAGTTCCTTCATAATTAATAATTGTTTGTTTGGCTACTATTTCATAACATGTCTACAGAGACAGAACATATTTGTTAGACTGGATAATGTGACCTATGCTGCCATCTCTGGAAACAAGCTAAAGCTCCAAGAGATGCATCCGCCCTCTGTCCTTTCATCCCGATGGTACAACAACTGTGACCTCACGAAATTCTTCAAATCTCGAAACCTACACCATATGCATCCTAAAATATCCCGTAAACTTATAATTATATACTATTTATGAAACAGTTAATTTCATTTTAAATTAGGTAAATTTGAACTCCAAGACATTTGCGTTTCTAACACACTCGAAACATGAAATCAAAACCGCTTTAAGAAATTCGTAGACCTGATGTAAATTGCATTGCTATTTCGCTATTATTCACCCTATTTTCTCTCTCTTACTCACGCGTAAATGTTATTGTATTACAATTATTCAACTATTCTTCATCATGTTCTCTCCTTCTCGACACATATTATTGTGACAAGTAGGGACATGCGCGTAAGTCCTTACTATTTCCCTACCATCAAAGCTTCAATACAAACTTTTATCACGTTGACATTAATATTTTACCAAAGAGCTCAAAATTAAGAAAAAAGACTGAACTTCTTACCCCAGTTAATATGAAGGTTAGTCTAGAATAATGAACTCGGTTGTGGCACTTATTGCTGAAAGAGGCAAGGTATATTTATCGGACATGTAATAAATGATCTTGATAATTTCCTAGCAAAGGTTATATTTATGGGACACTGTCTGTTTTGCCATGGGCTAAGTAGTTACAGAAACCGTTGGAAGCGATTACATGGAAACAAACTATTACGCCAGTAAGTTTCTTATTATATACCTACGTCATACATCATGACCAGGTGCTTAAGGAGGATATGACTAAATTTAAGAGAGAATGTCTGTTGTATCGAGAATTAGGTAGATATATAAACTGTTTGAAACCATTAAATGGAAGTGAAATATTACATTAGTAAGCTTCTTAATATGAAGCTATATTATATTTTACGTTACAGGAGTTTTGGAGAATGTGGCTATATTTATGAGACTCTGAATTTTACCGTCATTTGGTAGTTACAGAAACTGTCGGAAGCCATTAGATGGAAACAAAATATTACATCAGTAAGTGTCAATTATGTAGCTACGTTATATTTCACTATCCGGTGCGTATGGAGGATGTGGCTAAGCTTATGCGAGACTGCCTGTTGTGCCAGAAATTAGGCAGTTATAGAAACTGTCGGAAGAAAAATATTACAACAATAAGTGTCAATTATGTAGCTACGTTATATTTCACTATCCGGTGCGTATGGAGGATCTGGCTAAGCTTATGCGAGACTGCCTGTTGTGCCAGAAATTAGGCAGTTATAGAAACTGTCGGAAGAAAAATATTACAACAATAAGTGTCAATTATGTAGCTACGTTATATTTCACTATCCGGTGCGTATGGACGATGTGGCTACAGTCATAACGTGGCACCAGTTTTTGAATACGCTCCTCATAAAATTCTGCCGCCTGACGTGTTAACCACTGTACCACAACTGTTTTGACTTCGTTATCGTCTTGAAGACGCTGACCGTCCAGATGTTTTTTTCAATTGCAGCAACAAATGGTAGTCGCTGGGAGCCAGATCAGGGCTGTAGACACATTATTATTTTTTAAAATAAATAATTCAAATAAAGAAAACTTTTTCTTTATTACTCTGCTATTGTGTTCCTAATATGTATCAATACGGTTCCATGATATATAATAGCAAAATAAAATATTATTTTCCGCCACCTTAAAAATACTATCCTTTCAGATATTTGGCTCCCCTCCCCTATACTATTAATAACCACAAGAACGAAGAATTCTAGGAAGATCGAGCAAAAGTTGGAGGGAGCAAGACTTTGGAGCCGGAACAGGCTAATAACCTAGACCGTGATGAAGCAGAAATAAAGTTTTAATAATGTTTTAAAAAATGTCGCATTGTTTAGTCAGCGCCATCTATAAGACGACAAATAGTGCAACAGGAAAAACATCCATCTGACGCATAGAATGGCTAAGTATCTCTAGATATTAGATGAACGTTATATGTCGGGAGAGGTGTACTTACTCAGCCTCTCCCAATTCCAAAACTTACATGTTGATATATAAAGCTACTTATTGGCTCTAGTCACATTAGAAGAGCAATAAGCAGCTTTGCATATCAAACATGTAAGTTTTGGAATATGTTTTGAGGTTATGAATTAGTTTTGGATATGTAAAGCTGCTTATTGCTCTTCTAATGTGACTAGAGCCAATAAGCAGCTTTACATAATGCGACATCCAAACAGTCACAACTTATAGCCATTCTTGCGGACTTCTATTTTCCTGTGATATAATGATATATTTATAACTATTACATATATACCGCTATAGAACGTAATGCACACTTATCTCCTGAATCTTATAAAGTTCCTTCATAATTAATAATTGTTTGTTTGGCTACTATTTCATAACATGTCTACAGAGACAGAACATATTTGTTAGACTGGATAATGTGACCTATGCTGCCATCTCTGGAAACAAGCTAAAGCTCCAAGAGATGCATCCGCCCTCTGTCCTTTCATCCCGATGGTACAACAACTGTAACCTCACGAAATTCTTCAAATCTCGAAACCTACACCATATGCATCCTAAAAAATCCCGTAAACTTATAATTATATACTATTTATGAAACAGTTAGTTTCATTTTAAATTAGGTAAATTTGAACTCCAAGACATTTGCGTTTCTAACACACTCGAAACATGAAATCAAAACCGCTTTAAGAAATTCGTAGACCTGATGTAAATTGCGTTGCTATTTCGCTATTATTCACCCTATTTTCTCTCTCTTACTCACGCGTAAATGTTATTGTATTACAATTATTCAACTATTCTTCATCATGTTCTCTCCTTCTCGACACATATTATTGTGACAAGTAGGGACATGCGCGTAGGTCCTTACTATTTCCCTACCATCAAAGCTTCAATATAAACATTTATCACGTTGACATTAATATTTTACCAAAGAGCTCAAAATTAAGAAAAAAGACTTAACTTCTTACCCCAGTTAATATGAAGGTTAGTCTAGAATAATGAACTCGGTTGTGGCACTTATTGCTGAAAGAGGCAAGGTATATTTATCGGACATGTAATAAATGATCTTGATAATTTCCTAGCAAAGGTTATATTTATGGGACACTGTCTGTTTTTCCATGGGCTAAGTAGTTACAGAAACCGTTGGAAGCGATTACATGGAAACAAACTATTACGCCAGTAAGTTTCTTATTATATACCTACGTCATACATCATGACCAGGTGCTTAAGGAGGATATGACTAAATTTAAGAGAGAATGTCTGTTGTATCGAGAATTAGGTAGATACATAAACTTTTTGAAACCATTAAATGGAAGTGAAATATTACATTAGTAAGCTTCTTAATATGAAGCTATATTATATTTTACGTTCCAGGCCGTTTGGAGAATGTGGCTAAATTTATGAGACTCTGAATTTTACCGTCATTTGGTAGTTACAGAAACTGTCGGAAGCCATTAGATGGAAACAAAATATTACATCAGTAAGTGTCTCATTATGTAGCTAGGTTATATTTCACGATCCGGTGCGTATGGAGGATGTGGCTAAGCTTATGCGAGACTGCCTGTTGTTCCAGAAATTAGGCAGTTATAGAAACTGTCGGAAGCAAAATATTACAACAAAAAGTGTCTATTATGTAGCTACGTTATATTTCACTATCCGGTGCGTACGGACGATGTGGCTACAGTCATAACGTGGCACCAGTTTTTGAATACGCCCCTCATAAAATTCTGCCGCCATGACGTGTTAACCACTGTACCACAACTGTTTTGACTTCGTTATCGTCTTGAAGACGCTGACCGTCCAGATGTTTTTTTCAATTGCAGCAACAAATGGTAGTCGCTGGGAGCCAGATCAGGGCTGTAGCCACATTATAATTTTTTAAAATAAATAATTCAAATAATGAAACCTTTTTCTTTATTACTCTGCGATTGTGTTCCTAATATGTCTCAATACGGTTCCATGATATATAATAGCAAAATAGAATATTATTTTCCGCCACCTCAAAAATACTATCCTTTCCGATATTTGGCTCCCCTCCCCTATACTATTAATAACCACAAGAACGAAGAATTCTAGGAAGATCGAGCAAAAGTTGGAGGGAGCAAGACTTTGGAGGCGGAACAGGCTAATAACCTAAACCGTGATGAAGCAGAAATAAAGTTTTAATAATGTTTTAAAAAATGTCGCATTGTTTAGTCAGCGCCATCTATAAGACGACAAATAGTGCAACAGGAAAAACATCCATCTGCCGCATAGAATGGCTATGTATCTCTAGATATTAGATGAACGTTATATGTCGGGAGAGGTGTACTTACTGAGCCTCTGCCAATTCCAAAACTTACATGTTGATATGTAAAGCTACTTATTGGCTCTAGTCACATTAGAAGAGCAATAAGCAGCTTTGCATATCAAACATGTAAGTTTTGGAATATGTTTTGAAGTTATGAATTAGTTTTGGATATGTCAAGTTGCTTATTGCTCTTCTAATGTGACTAGAGCCAATACGCAGCTTGACATAAAGTGACTCACCCAAACAGTCACAACTTATAGCCATTCTTGCGGACTTCTATTTTACCTGTGATATAATGATATATTTATAACTATTAGATATATACCGCTATAGAACGTAATGCACACTTATCTCCTGAATCTAATAAAGTTCCTTCATAATTAATAATTGTTTGTTTGGCTACTATTTCATAACATGTCTACAGAGACAGAACATATTTGTTAGACTGGATAATGTGACCTATGCTGCCATCTCTGGAAAAAAGCTAAAGCTCCAAGAGATGCATCCGCCCTCTGTCCTTTCATCCCGATGGTACAACAACTGTGACCTCACGAAATTCTTCAAATCTCGAAACCTACACCATATGCATCCTAAAAAATCCCGTAAACTTATAATTATATACTATTTATGAAACAGTTAATTTCATTTTAAATTAGGTAAATTTGAACTCCTAGACATTTGCGTTTCTAACACACTCGAAACATGAAATCAAAACCGCTTTAAGAAATTCGTAGACCTGATGTAAATTGCATTGCTATTTCGCTATTATTCACCCTATTTTCTCTCTCTTACTCACCCGTAAATGTTATTGTATTACAATTATTTAACTATTCTTCATCATGTTCTCTCCTTCTCGACACATATTATTGTGACAAGTAGGGACATGCGCGTAAGTCCTTACTATTTCCCTACCATCAAAGCTTCAATATAAACTTTTATCACGTTGACATTAATATTTTACCAAAGAGCTCAAAATTAAGAAAAAAGACTGAACTTCTTACCCCAGTTAATATGAAGGTTAGTCTAGAATAATGAACTCGGTTGTGGCACTTATTGCTGAAAGAGGCAAGGTATATTTATCGGACATGTAATAAATGATCTTGATAATTTCCTAGCAAAGGTTATATTTATGGGACACTGTCTGTTTTGCCATGGGCTAAGTAGTTACAGAAACCGTTGGAAGCGATTACATGGAAACAAACTATTACGCCAGTAAGTTTCTTATTATATACCTACGTCATACATCATGACCAGGTGCTTAAGGAGGATATGACTAAATTTAAGAGAGAATGTCTGTTGTATCGAGAATTAGGTAGATACATAAACTGTTTGAAACCATTAAATGGAAGTGAAATATTACATTAGTAAGCTTCTTAATATGAAGCTATATTATATTTTACGTTCCAGGCCTTTTGGAGAATGTGGCTATATTTATGAGACTCTGAATTTTACCGTCATTTGGTAGTTACAGAAACTGTCGGAAGCCATTAGATGGAAACAAAATATTACATCAGTAAGTGTCTCATTATGTAGCTAGGTTATATTTCACGATCCGGTGCGTATGGAGGATGTGGCTAAGCTTATGCGAGACTGCCTGTTGTTCCAGAAATTAGGCAGTTATAGAAACTGTCGGAAGCAAAATATTACAACAATAAGTGTCTATTATGTAGCTACGTTATATTTCACTATCCGGTGCGTATGGACGATGTGGCTACAGTCATAACGTGGCACCAGTTTTTGAATACGCTCCTCATAAAATTCTGCCGCCTGACGTGTTAACCACTGTACCACAACTGTTTTGACTTCGTTATTGTCTTGAAGACGCTGACCGTCCAGATGTTTTTTTCAAGTGCAGCAACAAATGGTAGTCGCTGGGAGCAAGATCAGGGCTGTAGCCACATTATTATTTTTTAAAATAAATAATTCAAATAAAG
The DNA here is from genome assembly GCA_030765055.1 of Mantis religiosa. Classification (NCBI taxonomy): domain Eukaryota; kingdom Metazoa; phylum Arthropoda; class Insecta; order Mantodea; family Mantidae; genus Mantis; species Mantis religiosa. Next base: position 268,165,122 of record CM060948.1, read on the forward strand.
AGAACTTTTTCTTTATTACTCTGCTATTGTGTTCCTAATATGTATCAATACGGTACCATGATATATAATAGCAAAATAAAATATTATTTTCCGCCACCTTAAAAATACTATCCTTTCCGATATTTGGCTCCCCTCCCCTATACTATTAATAACCACAAGAACGAAGAATTCTAGGAAGATCGAGCAAAAGTTGGAGGGAGCAAGACTTTGGAGCCGGAACAGGCTAATAACCTAGACCGCGATGAAGCAGAAATAAAGTTTTAATAATGTTTTAAAAAATGTCGCTTTGTTTAGTCAGCGCTATCTATAAGACGACAAATAGTGCAACAGGAAAAACATCCATCTGCCACATAGAATGGCTATGTATCTCTAGATATTAGATGAACGTTATATGTCGGGAGAGGTGTACTTACTCAGCCTCTCCCACCTCCAAAACTTACATGTTGATATGTAAAGCTACTTATTGGCTCTAGTCACATTAGAAGAGCAATAAGCAGCTTTGCATATCAACATATAAGTTTTGGAAAATGTTTTGAAGTTATGAATGAGTTTTGGATATGTAAAGCTGCTTATTGCTCTTCTAATGTGACTAGAGCCAATAAGCAGCTTGACATAAAGTGACTCACCCAAACAGTCACACCTTATAGCCATTCTTGCGGACTTCTATTTTACCTGTGATATAATGATATATTTATAACTATTAGATATATACCGCTATAGAACGTAATGCACACTTATCTCCTGAATCTTATAAAGTTCCTTCATAATTAATAATTGTTTGTTTGGCTACTATTTCATAACATGTCTACAGAGACAGAACATATTTGTTAGACTGGATAATGTGACCTATGCTGCCATCTCTGGAAACAAGCTAAAGCTCCAAGAGATGCATCCGCCCTCTGTCCTTTCATCCCGATGGTACAACAACTGTGACCTCACGAAATTCTTCAAATCTCGAAACCTACACCATATGCATCCTAAAATATCCCGTAAACTTATAATTATATACTATTTATGAAACAGTTAATTTCATTTTAAATTAGGTAAATTTGAACTCCAAGACATTTGCGTTTCTAACACACTCGAAACATGAAATCAAAACCGCTTTAAGAAATTCGTAGACCTGATGTAAATTGCATTGCTATTTCGCTATTATTCACCCTATTTTCTCTCTCTTACTCACGCGTAAATGTTATTGTATTACAATTTTTCAACTATTCTTCATCATGTTCTCTCCTTCTCGACACATATTATTGTGACAAGTAGGGACATGCGCGTAAGTCCTTACTATTTCCCTACCATCAAAGCTTCAATACAAACTTTTATCACGTTGACATTAATATTTTACCAAAGAGCTCAAAATTAAGAAAAAAGACTGAACTTCTTACCCCAGTTAATATGAAGGTTAGTCTAGAATAATGAACTCGGTTGTGGCACTTATTGCTGAAAGAGGCAAGGTATATTTATCGGACATGTAATAAATGATCTTGATAATTTCCTAGCAAAGGTTATATTTATGGGACACTGTCTGTTTTGCCATGGGCTAAGTAGTTACAGAAACCGTTGGAAGCGATTACATGGAAACAAACTATTACGCCAGTAAGTTTCTTATTATATACCTACGTCATACATCATGACCAGGTGCTTAAGGAGGATATGACTAAATTTAAGAGAGAATGTCTGTTGTATCGAGAATTAGGTAGATATATAAACTGTTTGAAACCATTAAATGGAAGTGAAATATTACATTAGTAAGCTTCTTAATATGAAGCTATATTATATTTTACGTTACAGGAGTTTTGGAGAATGTGGCTATATTTATGAGACTCTGAATTTTACCGTCATTTGGTAGTTACAGAAACTGTCGGAAGCCATTAGATGGAAACAAAATATTACATCAGTAAGTGTCAATTATGTAGCTACGTTATATTTCACTATCCGGTGCGTATGGAGGATGTGGCTAAGCTTATGCGAGACTGCCTGTTGTGCCAGAAATTAGGCAGTTATAGAAACTGTCGGAAGAAAAATATTACAACAATAAGTGTCAATTATGTAGCTACGTTATATTTCACTATCCGGTGCGTATGGAGGATCTGGCTAAGCTTATGCGAGACTGCCTGTTGTGCCAGAAATTAGGCAGTTATAGAAACTGTCGGAAGAAAAGTATTACAACAATAAGTGTCAATTATGTAGCTACGTTATATTTCACTATCCGGTGCGTATGGACGATGTGGCTACAGTCATAACGTGGCACCAGTTTTTGAATACGCTCCTCATAAAATTCTGCCGCCTGACGTGTTAACCACTGTACCACAACTGTTTTGACTTCGTTATCGTCTTGAAGACGCTGACCGTCCAGATGTTTTTTTCAATTGCAGCAACAAATGGTAGTCGCTGGGAGCCAGATCAGGGCTGTAGACACATTATTATTTTTTAAAATAAATAATTCAAATAAAGAAAACTTTTTCTTTATTACTCTGCTATTGTGTTCCTAATATGTATCAATACGGTTCCATGATATATAATAGCAAAATAAAATATTATTTTCCGCCACCTTAAAAATACTATCCTTTCAGATATTTGGCTCCCCTCCCCTATACTATTAATAACCACAAGAACGAAGAATTCTAGGAAGATCGAGCAAAAGTTGGAGGGAGCAAGACTTTGGAGCCGGAACAGGCTAATAACCTAGACCGTGATGAAGCAGAAATAAAGTTTTAATAATGTTTTAAAAAATGTCGCATTGTTTAGTCAGCGCCATCTATAAGACGACAAATAGTGCAACAGGAAAAACATCCATCTGACGCATAGAATGGCTAAGTATCTCTAGATATTAGATGAACGTTATATGTCGGGAGAGGTGTACTTACTCAGCCTCTCCCAATTCCAAAACTTACATGTTGATATATAAAGCTACTTATTGGCTCTAGTCACATTAGAAGAGCAATAAGCAGCTTTGCATATCAAACATGTAAGTTTTGGAATATGTTTTGAGGTTATGAATTAGTTTTGGATATGTAAAGCTGCTTATTGCTCTTCTAATGTGACTAGAGCCAATAAGCAGCTTTACATAATGCGACATCCAAACAGTCACAACTTATAGCCATTCTTGCGGACTTCTATTTTCCTGTGATATAATGATATATTTATAACTATTACATATATACCGCTATAGAACGTAATGCACACTTATCTCCTGAATCTTATAAAGTTCCTTCATAACTAATAATTGTTTGTTTGGCTACTATTTCATAACATGTCTACAGAGACAGAACATATTTGTTAGACTGGATAATGTGACCTATGCTGCCATCTCTGGAAACAAGCTAAAGCTCCAAGAGATGTATCCGCCCTCTGTCCTTTCATCCCGATGGTACAACAACTGTAACCTCACGAAATTCTTCAAATCTCGAAACCTACACCATATGCATCCTAAAAAATCCCGTAAACTTATAATTATATACTATTTATGAAACAGTTAGTTTCATTTTAAATTAGGTAAATTTGAACTCCAAGACATTTGCGTTTCTAACACACTCGAAACATGAAATCAAAACCGCTTTAAGAAATTCGTAGACCTGATGTAAATTGCGTTGCTATTTCGCTATTATTCACCCTATTTTCTCTCTCTTACTCACGCGTAAATGTTATTGTATTACAATTATTCAACTATTCTTCATCATGTTCTCTCCTTCTCGACACATATTATTGTGACAAGTAGGGACATGCGCGTAAGTCCTTACTATTTCCCTACCATCAAAGCTTCAATATAAACATTTATCACGTTGACATTAATATTTTACCAAAGAGCTCAAAATTAAGAAAAAAGACTGAACTTCTTACCCCAGTTAATATGAAGGTTAGTCTAGAATAATGAACTCGGTTGTGGCACTTATTGCTGAAAGAGGCAAGGTATATTTATCGGACATGTAATAAATGATCTTGATAATTTCCTAGCAAAGGTTATATTTATGGGACACTGTCTGTTTTTCCATGGGCTAAGTAGTTACAGAAACCGTTGGAAGCGATTACATGGAAACAAACTATTACGCCAGTAAGTTTCTTATTATATACCTACGTCATACATCATGACCAGGTGCTTAAGGAGGATATGACTAAATTTAAGAGAGAATGTCTGTTGTATCGAGAATTAGGTAGATACATAAACTTTTTGAAACCATTAAATGGAAGTGAAATATTACATTAGTAAGCTTCTTAATATGAAGCTATATTATATTTTACGTTCCAGGCCGTTTGGAGAATGTGGCTAAATTTATGAGACTCTGAATTTTACCGTCATTTGGTAGTTACAGAAACTGTCGGAAGCCATTAGATGGAAACAAAATATTACATCAGTAAGTGTCTCATTATGTAGCTAGGTTATATTTCACGATCCGGTGCGTATGGAGGATGTGGCTAAGCTTATGCGAGACTGCCTGTTGTTCCAGAAATTAGGCAGTTATAGAAACTGTCGGAAGCAAAATATTACAACAAAAAGTGTCTATTATGTAGCTACGTTATATTTCACTATCCGGTGCGTACGGACGATGTGGCTACAGTCATAACGTGGCACCAGTTTTTGAATACGCCCCTCATAAAATTCTGCCGCCATGACGTGTTAACCACTGTACCACAACTGTTTTGACTTCGTTATCGTCTTGAAGACGCTGACCGTCCAGATGTTTATTTCAATTGCAGCAACAAATGGTAGTCGCTGGGAGCCAGATCAGGGCTGTAGCCACATTATAATTTTTTAAAATAAATAATTCAAATAATGAAACCTTTTTCTTTATTACTCTGCGATTGTGTTCCTAATATGTCTCAATACGGTTCCATGATATATAATAGCAAAATAAAATATTATTTTCCGCCACCTCAAAAATACTATCCTTTCCGATATTTGGCTCCCCTCCCCTATACTATTAATAACCACAAGAACGAAGAATTCTAGGAAGATCGAGCAAAAGTTGGAGGGAGCAAGACTTTGGAGGCGGAACAGGCTAATAACCTAAACCGTGATGAAGCAGAAATAAAGTTTTAATAATGTTTTAAAAAATGTCGCATTGTTTAGTCAGCGCCATCTATAAGACGACAAATAGTGCAACAGGAAAAACATCCATCTGCCGCATAGAATGGCTATGTATCTCTAGATATTAGATGAACGTTATATGTCGGGAGAGGTGTACTTACTGAGCCTCTCCCAATTCCAAAACTTACATGTTGATATGTAAAGCTACTTATTGGCTCTAGTCACATTAGAAGAGCAATAAGCAGCTTTGCATATCAAACATGTAAGTTTTGGAATATGTTTTGAAGTTATGAATTAGTTTTGGATATGTCAAGTTGCTTATTGCTCTTCTAATGTGACTAGAGCCAATACGCAGCTTGACATAAAGTGACTCACCCAAACAGTCACAACTTATAGCCATTCTTGCGGACTTCTATTTTACCTGTGATATAATGATATATTTATAACTATTACATATATACCGCTATAGAACGTAATGCACACTTATCTCCTGAATCTAATAAAGTTCCTTCATAATTAATAATTGTTTGTTTGGCTACTATTTCATAACATGTCTACAGAGACAGAACATATTTGTTAGACTGGATAATGTGACCTATGCTGCCATCTCTGGAAAAAAGCTAAAGCTCCAAGAGATGCATCCGCCCTCTGTCCTTTCATCCCGATGGTACAACAACTGTGACCTCACGAAATTCTTCAAATCTCGAAACCTACACCATATGCATCCTAAAAAATCCCGTAAACTTATAATTATATACTATTTATGAAACAGTTAATTTCATTTTAAATTAGGTAAATTTGAACTCCAAGACATTTGCGTTTCTAACACACTCGAAACATGAAATCAAAACCGCTTTAAGAAATTCGTAGACCTGATGTAAATTGCATTGCTATTTCGCTATTATTCACCCTATTTTCTCTCTCTTACTCACCCGTAAATGTTATTGTATTACAATTATTTAACTATTCTTCATCATGTTCTCTCCTTCTCGACACATATTATTGTGACAAGTAGGGACATGCGCGTAAGTCCTTACTATTTCCCTACCATCAAAGCTTCAATATAAACTTTTATCACGTTGACATTAATATTTTACCAAAGAGCTCAAAATTAAGAAAAAAGACTGAACTTCTTACCCCAGTTAATATGAAGGTTAGTCTAGAATAATGAACTCGGTTGTGGCACTTATTGCTGAAAGAGGCAAGGTATATTTATCGGACATGTAATAAATGATCTTGATAATTTCCTAGCAAAGGTTATATTTATGGGACACTGTCTGTTTTGCCATGGGCTAAGTAGTTACAGAAACCGTTGGAAGCGATTACATGGAAACAAACTATTACGCCAGTAAGTTTCTTATTATATACCTACGTCATACATCATGACCAGGTGCTTAAGGAGGATATGACTAAATTTAAGAGAGAATGTCTGTTGTATCGAGAATTAGGTAGATACATAAACTGTTTGAAACCATTAAATGGAAGTGAAATATTACATTAGTAAGCTTCTTAATATGAAGCTATATTATATTTTACGTTCCAGGCCTTTTGGAGAATGTGGCTATATTTATGAGACTCTGAATTTTACCGTCATTTGGTAGTTACAGAAACTGTCGGAAGCCATTAGATGGAAACAAAATATTACATCAGTAAGTGTCTCATTATGTAGCTAGGTTATATTTCACGATCCGGTGCGTATGGAGGATGTGGCTAAGCTTATGCGAGACTGCCTGTTGTTCCAGAAATTAGGCAGTTATAGAAACTGTCGGAAGCAAAATATTACAACAATAAGTGTCTATTATGTAGCTACGTTATATTTCACTATCCGGTGCGTATGGACGATGTGGCTACAGTCATAACGTGGCACCAGTTTTTGAATACGCTCCTCATAAAATTCTGCCGCCTGACGTGTTAACCACTGTACCACAACTGTTTTGACTTCGTTATTGTCTTGAAGACGCTGACCGTCCAGATGTTTTTTTCAAGTGCAGCAACAAATGGTAGTCGCTGGGAGCAAGATCAGGGCTGTAGCCACATTATTATTTTTTAAAATAAATAATTCAAATAAAGAAAACTTTTTCTTTATTACTCTGCTATTGTGTTCCTAATATGTATCAATACGGTTCCATGATATATAATAGCAAAATAAAATATTATTTTCCGCCACCTTAAAAATACTATCCTTTCCGATATTTGGCTCCCCTCCCCTATACTATTAATAACCACAAGAACGAAGAATTCTAGGAAGATCGAGCAAAAGTTGGAGGGAGCAAGACTTTGGAGCCGGAACAGGCTAATAACCTAGACCGTGATGAAGCAGAAATAAAGTTTTAATAATGTTTTAAAAAATGTCGCATTGTTTAGTCAGCGCTATCTATAAGACGACAAATAGTGCAACAGGAAAAACATCCATCTGCCACATAGAATGGCTATGTATCTCTAGATATTAGATGAACGTTATATGTCGGGAGAGGTGTACTTACTCAGCCTCTCCCACCTCCAAAACTTACATGTTGATATGTAAAGCTACTTATTGGCTCTAGTCACATTAGAAGAGCAATAAGCAGCTTTGCATATCAACATATAAGTTTTGGAAAATGTTTTGAAGTTATGAATGAGTTTTGGATATGTAAAGTTGCTTATTGCTCTTCTAATGTGACTAGAGCCAATAAGCAGCTTGACATAAAGTGACTCACCCAAACAGTCACACCTTATTGCCATTCTTGCGGATTTCTATTTTACCTGTGATATAATGATATATTTATAACTATTAGATATATACCGCTATAGAACGTAATGCACACTTATCTCCTGAATCTTATAAAGTTCCTTCATAATTAATAATTGTTTGTTTGGCTACTATTTCATAACATGTCTACAGAGACAGAACATATTTGTTAGACTGGATAATGTGACCTATGCTGCCATCTCTGGAAACAAGCTAAAGCTCCAAGAGATGCATCCGCCCTCTGTCCTTTCATCCCGATGGTACAACAACTGCGACCTCACGAAATTCTTCAAATCTCGAAACCTACACCATATGCATCCTAAAAAATCCCGTAAACTTATAATTATATACTATTTATGAAACAGTTAATTTCATTTTAAATTAGGTAAATTTGAACTCCAAGACATTTGCGTTTCTAACACACTCGAAACATGAAATCAAAACCGCTTTAAGAAATTCGTAGACCTGATGTAAATTGCATTGCTATTTCGCTATTATTCACCCTATTTTCTCTCTCTTACTCACGCGTAAATGTTATTGTATTACAATTATTCAACTATTCTTCATCATGTTCTCTCCTTCTCGACACATATTATTGTGACAAGTAGGGACATGCGCGTAAGTCCTTACTATTTCCCTACCATCAAAGCTTCAATACAAACTTTTATCACGTTGACATTAATATTTTACCAAAGAGCTCAAAATTAAGAAAAAAGACTGAACTTCTTACCCCAGTTAATATGAAGGTTAGTCTAGAATAATGAACTCGGTTGTGGCACTTATTGCTGAAAGAGGCAAGGTATATTTATCGGACATGTAATAAATGACCTTGATAATTTCCTAGCAAAGGTTATATTTATGGGACACTGTCTGTTTTGCCGTGGGCTAAGTAGTTACAGAAACCGTTGGAAGCGATTACATGGAAACAAACTATTACGCCAGTAAGTTTCTTATTATATACCTACGTCATACATCATGACCAGGTGCTTAAGGAGGATATGACTAAATTTAAGAGAGAATGTCTGTTGTATCGAGAATTAGGTAGATATATAAACTGTTTGAAACCATTAAATGGAAGTGAAATATTACATTAGTAAGCTTCTTAATATGAAGCTATATTATATTTTACGTTACAGGAGTTTTGGAGAATGTGGCTATATTTATGAGGCTCTGAATTTTACCGTCATTTGGTAGTTACAGAAACTGTCGGAAGCCATTAGATGGAAACAAAATATTACATCAGTAAGTGTCTCATTATGTAGCTAGGTTATATTTCACGATCCGGTGCGTATGGAGGATCTGGCTAAGCTTATGCGAGACTGCCTGTTGTTCCAGAAATTAGGGAGTTATAGAAACTGTCGGAAGCAAAATATACAACAATAAGTGTCAATTATGTAGCTACGTTATATTTCACTATCCGGTGCGTATGGACGATGTGGCTAAGCTTATGCGAGACTGCCTGTTGTGCCAGAAATTAGGCAGTTATAGAAACTGTCGGAAGAAAAATATTACAACAATAAGTGTCAATTATGTAGCTACGTTATATTTCACTATCCGGTGCGTATGGAGGATCTGGCTAAGCTTATGCGAGACTGCCTGTTGTGCCAGAAATTAGGCAGTTATAGAAACTGTCGGAAGAAAAATATTACAACAATAAGTGTCAATTATGTAGCTACGTTATATTTCACTATCCGGTGCGTATGGACGATGTGGCTAAGCTTATGCGAGACTGCCTGTTGTGCCAGAAATTAGGCAGTTATAGAAACTGTCGGAAGAAAAATATTACAACAATAAGTGTCAATTATGTAGCTACGTTATATTTCACTATCCGGTGCGTATGGACGATGTGGCTAAGCTTATGCGAGACTGCCTGTTGTGCCAGAAATTAGGCAGTTATAGAAACTGTCGGAAGAAAAATATTACAACAATAAGTGTCAATTATGTAGCTACGTTATATTTCACTATCCGGTGCGTATGGAGGATCTGGCTAAGCTTATGCGAGACTGTCTGTTGTGCCAGAAATTAGGCAGTTATAGAAACTGTCGGAAGAAAAATATTACAACAATAAGTGTCAATTATGTAGCTACGTTATATTTCACTATCCGGTGCGTATGGACGATGTGGCTACAGTCATAACGTGGCACCAGTTTTTGAATACGCTCCTCATAAAATTCTGCCGCCTGACGTGTTAACCACTGTACCACAACTGTTTTGACTTCGTTATCGTCTTGAAGACGCTGACCGTCCAGATGTTTTTTTTTCAATTGCAGCAACAAATGGTAGTCGCTGGGAGCAAGATCAGGGCTGTAGACACATTATTATTTTTTAAAATAAATAATTCAAATAAAGAAAACTTTTTCTTTATTACTCTGCTATTGTGTTCCTTATATGTATCAATACGGTTCCATGATATATAATAGCAAAATAAAATATTATTTTCCGCCACCTTAAAAATACTATCCTTTCCGATATTTGGCTCCCCTCCCCTATACTATTAATAACCACAAGAACGAAGAATTCTAGGAAGATCGAGCAAAAGTTGGAGGGAGCAAGACTTTGGAGCCGGAACAGGCTAATAACCTAGACCGTGATGAAGCAGAAATAAAGTTTTAATAATGTTTTAAAAAATGTCGCATTGTTTAGTCAGCGCCATCTATAAGACGACAAATAGTGCAACAGGAAAAACATCCATCTGCCACATAGAATGGCTATGTATCTCTAGATATTAGATTAACGTTATATGTTGGGAGAAGTGTTCTTACTCAGCCTCTCCCACCTCCAAAATTTACATGTTGATATGTAAAGCTACTTATTGGCTCTAGTCACATTAGAAGAGCAATAAGCAGCTTTGCATATCAACATATAAGTTTTGGAAAATGTTTTGAAGTTATGAATGAGTTTTGGATATGTAAAGTTGCTTATTGCTCTTCCAATGGGACTAGAGCCAATAAGCAGCTTGACATAAAGTGACTCACCCAAACAGTCACAGCTTATAGCCATTCTTGCGGACTTCTATTTTACCTGTGATATAATGATATATTTATAACTATTAGATATATACCGCTATAGAACGTAATGTACACTTATCTCCTGAATCTTATAAAGTTCCTTCATAATTAATAATTGTTTGTTTGGCTACTATTTCATAACATGTCTACAGAGACAGAACATATTTGTTAGACTGGATAATGTGACCTATGCTGCCATCTCTGGAAACAAGCTAAAGCTCCAAGAGATGCATCCGCCCTCTGTCCTTTCATCCCGATGGTACAACAACTGTGACCTCACGAAATTCTTCAAATCTCGAAACCTACACCATATGCATCCTAAAAAATCCCGTAAACTTATAATTATATACTATTTATGAAACAGTTAATTTCATTTTAAATTAGGTAAATTTGAACTCCAAGACATTTGCGTTTCTAACACACTCGAAACATGAAATCAAAACCGCTTTAAGAAATTCGTAGACCTGATGTAAATTGCATTGCTATTTCGCTATTATTCACCCTATTTTCTCTCTCTTACTCACCCGTAAATGTTATTGTATTACAATTATTCAACTATTCTTCATCATGTTCTCTCCTTCTCGACACATATTATTGTGACAAGTAGGGACATGCGCGTAAGTCCTTACTATTTCCCTACCATCAAAGCTTCAATATAAACTTTTATCACGTTGACATTAATATTTTACCAAAGAGCTCAAAATTAAGAAAAAAGACTGAACTTCTTACCCCAGTTAATATGAAGGTTAGTCTAGAATAATGAACTCGGTTGTGGCACTTATTGCTGAAAGAGGCAAGGTATATTTATCGGACATGTAATAAATGATCTTGATAATTTCCTAGCAAAGGTTATATTTATGGGACACTGTCTGTTTTGCCATGGGCTAAGTAGTTACAGAAACCGTTGGAAGCGATTACATGGAAACAAACTATTACGCCAGTAAGTTTCTTATTATATACCTGCGTCATACATCATGACCAGGTGCTTAAGGAGGATATGACTAAATTTAAGAGAGAATGTCTGTTGTATCGAGAATTAGGTAGATACATAAACTGTTTGAAACCATTAAATGGAAGTGAAATATTACATTAGTAAGCTTCTTAATATGAAGCTATATTATATTTTACGTTCCAGGCCTTTTGGAGAATGTGGCTATATTTATGAGACTCTGAATTTTACCGTCATTTGGTAGTTACAGAAACTGTCGGAAGCCATTAGATGGAAACAAAATATTACATCAGTAAGTGTCTCATTATGTAGCTAGGTTATATTTCACGATCCGGGGCGTATGGAGGATGTGGCTAAGCTTATGCGAGACTGTCTGTTGTTCCAGAAATTAGGCAGCTATAGACACTGTCGGAACAAAATGTTACATCAGTAAGTGTCTATTATGTAGCTACGTTATATTTCACTATCCGGTGCGTATGGAGGATGTGGCTAAGCTTATGAGAGACTCGCTGTTTTGCCAGTAATGAGGTACTTACAGAAACTGTTGGAGGACATTAGATGGATGCAAATATTACATCAGTAAGTGTCTCCTTATGTAGCCACGTTTTATTTCACGAACCGGAGAGTATGGAGGATGTGGCTGCTCTTATGAGAGACAGTCTGTTATGCCAGAAATTAGGTCGTTATAGAAACTGTCGGAAGACATTAGATGGAAACAAAATATTACATCAGTAATTGTTTCATTATGTACCTACGTTATATTTCACGATCCGGTGCGTATGGTGGATGTGGCTACGCTTATGACAGACTCTCTGTTGCGCCAGAAATTACGTAGTTACAGAAACTGTTGTAGAACAAAAGATGGATACAAATATTACATCATTAAGTGTCTCATTATGTACCTACGTTATATTTCACGATCCGGTGCGTATGCTGGATGTGGCTACGCTTATGACAGACTCTCTGTTGTGCCAGAAATTACGTAGTTACCGAAACTGTTGTAGGACAAAAGATGGATACAAATATTACATCATTAACTGTCTCATTATGTACCTACGATATATTTCACGATCCGGTGGGTATGGAAGATGTGGCTAAGCTTATGAGAGACTCTCTGTTGCGCCAGAAATGTGGTACTTGCAGAAACTGTTGGACGACATTAGATGGAAACAAAATATTATATCAGTAAGTGTCTTATGTACCTACGTTATATTTCACGATCCGGTGCGTATGGAGGATATGGCTACGCTTATGAGAGACTCTCTGTTTTTTTACAAATGAGGTACTTAGAGAAACTGTTAGAAGACATTAGATGGAAACAAAATGTTACATCAGTAAGTGTCTCATTATGTAGCTATATAATATTTCTCGATCCGATGTGTATGGTGGATTTGGCTACGCTTATGCGAGACTGTCTGTTCTTCCAGAAATTAGGCAGTTATAGAAACTGTAGGAAGCAAAATATTACATTAGTATGTGTCTATTATGTAGCTAAGTTATACTTCACGATCCGGTGTGTATGGAGAATAAGGCTAAGCTTATGCGAGACTGTCTGTTCTTCCAGAAATTAGGTAGTTATAGAAATTGTCGGAAGCAAAGCATTAGATCAGTAAGTGTCTATTATGTTCCTACGTTATATTTCACGATCCGGTGCGTATGGAGGATGTGGCTAAGCTTATGAGAGACTCTCTGTTGTGCCAGAAATTAGGTAGTTACAGAAGCTGTAGGAAGCATAACATTACATCAGTAAGTGTCTATTATGTAGCTACGTTACATTTCGCGATCCGGTGCATATTGAGGATGTGGCTAAGCTTATGAGAGATACTCTGTTGTGCCAGGAATGAGGTAGTTACAGAAACTGTTGGAGTACATTGGATGGATACAAAATATTACGTCAGTGTGTGTCTTGTGTACCTACGTTATATTTCACAATCCGGTGTGTATGGCGATGTGGCTAAGCTTATGAGAGACCCTCTGTTTGCCAGAAATGAGGTACTTACAGAAACTGTTGGAGGACATTAGATGGATGCAAAATATTACATCAGTAAGTGTCTCATTACGTAGCTACGTTATATTTCTGGATCCGGTGCGTATGGTGGATGTGGCGACGCTTATGAAAGACTCTTTGTTTGCCAGAAATGAGGTACTTACAGAAACTGTTGGAGGACATTAGATGGAAACAAAATATTACTTCAGTAAATGTCTCATTATGTAGCTACGTTATATTTCTCGATCCGGTGCGTATGGTGGTTGTAGCTAAGCTTATGAGAGACTCTCAATTTGCCAGAATTGAGGTACTTACAGAAACTGTTGGAAGACATTAGATGGAAACAATATATTACATCAGTAAGTGTCTCATTATGTAGCTATATAATATTTCTCGATCCGATGTGTATGGTGGATTTGGCTACGCTTATGAGAGGTTCTCTGTTTGCCAGAATTGAGGTACTTACAGAAACTGTTGGAGGACATTAGATGGATACAAACATTATATCAGTATGTTTGTTATTACGTACCTACGTTATATTTAACACCACTATCATAGACGTACGTAGGGAACAGTAAATGTGATGTACCAAATTTCCTAGATGGGCTCAAGAACTCTGTTCTATCGTCGAAAATACGAATGGAATTCCTTTTCGTGTGATGTCTGTCAATAATTTACAGTTTCTAATTTAGCATCTTTTATACTGGTCGCCAAAGTAGAATGTGATTGGCAGTTAGTAAGCACGTGGAAAAGCGCTGTAAATAAACACGAGGGGATGAGTACGTCATAACGGTTGTCATAGTAACCATTAGAACGTCCAATTAGAGTCGAGACGTTTCCATGACAACGTTAGATGCTATACCTTGTTTTCCGATATTCTAACACTTGCGTAGCATGACCTGCGGGCGGGCGAGCAACGCAAACGCTGCAGTAAACACAATAGCTTGGCTTTTGTTTGTCTTCTGATAACGCTGCGTAAACAGAATTCCCTCACGAATGCAACAGTTAGAGATTCTGTACTGGCAAGTTACTTTGCATTTTATTTGTGGCAATTTCCTTGGTTTACGTGTGCCTGAGTCCGTGTATCTGTGCGCGTGTTGTGTTCATTTGCAATTGTGTTTAATGAATGTTTAGTTATATCTAAATATAGTGACAAGCGAAAACCTGAACGAACTCGGGAACCAAATAAAACTATATTTGGTAAAGGTATTCCAATTAAAGGACATTCACAGGAAATAATATTCTCTGTGAGAGAATACTTCGGTGAGGAGAAATAGAAAGGGTAGTCTAGGTGCTTGATAAGACTTCGCGTATTGTCGGTATCAGTAAGCGCATTAAGGCTAAGATTGGCAAAGAAAAGCATTTTAAAGAAGAAAGTTAGGCATTGGGTTATAAATTAGAAACTCCCGGGAAAACCTATGTAAGCAGCATTTTCCCACTTCAATAAGCATCAGAATGTCACAGGTATGCCTCTTTTGTTACGATGATCTTTACATTGATGTGTTCTTGCATGTTCTAGCGTTTGACAGCAGATCCATGGCTGTACTATTGTCTTTGTGTGCAGTATAGTAAATAATAATAACAATAATAATAAATAATAATAAAATACCCATTGCAATCTCAACTGAATCACCTTCGAAAGTGTAATCCTATCGCACTCTCCACGTGCAGCAACAAGCGGCGACGCTGCCTCTCTCTCCGTACGAAATGTCAATCACTTTCTAGATTGACGACCAGTATAGTTTAACCTAATTATTTTTATATAGTCAGAAGACAAGGGAAATGCAAGTGGGTAACATATTATAATCATATTTTTATATAAAGCAGATTGCACTGAATAATGTAAGGTTCTTTAAATGCATATTGTTACAATCCAGTATTAGGCACCCTAAAAATGTTTCAGCATATGTGCATCACTTAGAGTACATATAATTTTTTAAAATAAATAATTCAAATAAAGAAACTTTTTCTTTATTACTCTACTATAGTGTTCCTAATATGTGTCAATATGGTTCCTTGATATATAATAGCAAAATAAAATATCATTTTCCGCCACTATAAAAATACTATCCGATATTCGGCTCCTCACCCCTCAACTATTAATAAACCAAAAGAAGGAAGAATTCTAGGAAGATCGAGCAAAAGTTGGAGAGAGCGAGACTTTGGAGCCGGAACAGGCTACTAATCTAAACCGTGATGAAGCAGAAATAAAGTTTTAAAAATGTTTTAAAAAATGTCGCATTGTTTACTCAGCGCCATCTATAAGACGACAATTAGTGCAACAGGAAAAACATCCATCAGCCGCATAGAATGGCTATGTATCTCTAGATATTAGATGAACGTTATATGTCGGGAGAGGTGTACTTACTCAGCCACTCCCAATTCCAAAACTTACATGTTGATATGTAAAGCTACTTATTGGCTCTAGTCACATTAGAAGAGCAATAAGCAGCTTTACATATCAACATGTAAGTTTTGTAAAATGTTATGAAGTTATGAATTAGTTTTGGATATGTAAAGCTGCTTATTGCTCTTCTAATGTGACTAGAGCCAATAAGCAGCTTTACATAATGTGACTCTTTTTTTTTTTTTTTTTTTTTATAGGGGCGGCCCCACACCCACCGCCCCCGGTGACGATCGTCTCTGCCTTGAAGAGGCTACATCGTCTCCCCATGCACATGCAGTTAGTGACTAAACGTGCAGCATGCAGGGGATGAGTTTTTGTTAGTTTCATGCTAGGTGTGTTCGGGTTCCGCAGAAGCACCCCGGTTAGTAACGGTTGTGTGATTGCTGGCACCCAAAGGATGCGAGCGCGTCAAGGGTATGTCCAGGGGTTCATGCATTGCCGGGGCCCTGCATGAATCGCTGGGTGTCAGTGCATGCAGTGTGTGTTAGTGTAAATGCTAATTGGGTGTTATAAGTGGAGGTGGGTTAGGTTAATGTTGGTTAGGGAGTTCTATGCCGCGTATTGTTATACAGCTTAAACGTATGTACAAGGTGGGGGCAGAGGTCGACAGAAGTTATCGTTCTTCGGTCCTAGTGGCATCTTGGTGTCTGGCGGGTCCTGTAAAGACCAGAAGTTGCAGTGGGTGTGGACTAAGGAATGGCTTGGGTTACCCTGGCTAGGTGTACGCGAGCGTCAATGGCATTGATGTTTTCGGTGAGTGTTCTTTCGAAGAGGTATAAGGGGCGTTTGTACTTTCCGGGAATGTCAGCGTAAGAGCCGAGGCTGCTGATGAGTGGGTTCGAGTTGGGGGGTAGCTTGTCATACATGTCGGCGGCTAATTTCTTTATGAACTGCTCTACAGTGTGGATCCTTAGCTCAGAGTGTAGTCTGGTTTCGGGGGCTGTGCGCGGTACTTTGGCAATGTGGCGGAGAATTCTGTTCTGTAGTTGCTGGAGTCGGGTGATATATGAGGGGGCTGCGTAGCCCCAAAGAGGGGCTGCATACGTGAGTATGGGTCGTATTAGTGTTTTGTAAATGGTAAGTCCAGCACGTAATTGTAGGCTGTTTTTGTGGTTTAGTAGAGGGTATAGTCTACGGAACTGTGCGGCTGCTTTGTTTCGTGCTGTACGGATGTGGTGTTGCCAGTAGAGTCCCTGGTCGAGCGTGAGTCCTAGGTATACTATTGTGGGTTGCCAATGGATGTTTTGACCGAACATGGTTAGTGGTGGGAGCTGATGAGCGGGGTGCCGGTGGGATTTCCTACGAGTGAAGATGGTGGCTTGGGTTTTGGCGGGGTTGACCTTGATGAGCCAGTTGGTAAGCCAAGGCGTGAGGGTGTCCAAGGTTCTCTGAAGGTATCGGTGGATCAATTGGGGCTTGGCCGAGTGGACCATGTAGGCGGTGTCATCGGCGTATAGTAGTTTGATGGTGTATGGGGAGCTAGGTATGTCATTCATGTATAGGTTAAAGAGTACGGGCCCAATCAAGCTACCTTGGGGGACTCCTGCATGAATGGGTCGGGTTGAGGAGTGACTGTAGTTGACAACTGATCTGAAGGAGCGGTCCGAGAGGTAGTTAGCTATGAGTTTGATGAGTTTGTCCGGGAAGTGTAGCTCGATTAGTTTGCGTAATAGTCCTGGGTGCCAGACTCGGTCGAAGGCTCGCTCAATATCAAGGAAGAGGGCCCCGGTGGATCTCTTTATGTTAAAGCCGTGTGTGATGAACTCGGTGGCGCGGAGGAGTTGGAGGGTGGTAGAGTGGTTGCGTCTAAAACCGAACTGCTCATTGATGAGAATGTTATGGCGAGTGATGTGTCTGTTTATGCGTTTAAGAATGACCTTTTCTAATAGCTTACTGATGGAGTTCAAGAGGCTGATCGGTCTATAGTTATAGGGATTCGTGTGGTCCTTGCGTGGTTTAGGAAAGTGGCGGACAAGTGCCACCTTCCAGGCGGTAGGGAAGGTGGAGTGTTGAAGTACGTAGTTGAAGATGCGTGAGGTGTACCGAATGGCTGTGGGTGGGAGGTGTTTTAGCGCAATATTCGGGATATTGTCCGGTCCAGGGGCCTTGCGATTGGGTATGTGGCGTAGGAGCCATTGAATTTCATGAGGGCTGGTGCGGCGGATTTGATCGTTTTGGTTGCGATTTAAGAACTGGCTGGTCAGTCGTTCGGTTTCGGCGGTGAAGGCCGGGGAGGAGGGTTCCTCGTTGGGTTGCAGGATGGCTTGTAGTGCATCGGCTAAGGCCTCGGCTTTTTCTATATCGCTTGAGGCGGTAGTCTGGTTGTGTTTCAAAGGAGGGAACGTCTGTGGTTCGCGGACTAGGCTTTTGGCAATGCGCCAGAGGGACTGGTGTTCGGGTTTAATGTCTTGCAGCGTCTGTTCCCATTGCTGGTTGAGGGCTGCGGAGGTGGCGGCCTGGAGGAAGTGGTTTTGCCTGCGGTAATGGTCGAGGTCGGCTGGATGGCGGGATCTTTGCCACTTGCGGCGGGCCTGGTTACGTAGGCGCCTTAGTTGCTGTATGTCCGCTGGTAAAGATTGGTGGTGGGGGCGTGCCTGTGTGAAGGGGACTGATTCACTTATGCCGTGTTTTATGGCGGTGTCGAGGGTGCTGACCGCTCGTTCTAAGTCTGCAAGGGAAACCAGGTTAGGTTCGTCCAGTTGTGAAGTGATTGTTTCTTGGAATCGGTCCCAGTTTGCTTTGTTAAAATTATGACGTAGTGGTGGTTGGGTTGATGTAAGGGATCCTTGGAGGGTGATCAGCACTGGAAGGTGGTCTGAGCTGAGGTCGTTGATGACCTTTAGCGAGGTTCGAAGTGTGAGGTTGCGGATGAGGGCTAGGTCAAGAATACTGGGGGAAGCGTTACGTCGGGGGGGGGGGGGTATGTACGTAGGGGTTTCGGGCGGGCAGATGATGTAGTCGGAGTTGTTTTCATGGGCCAGGAGCTTAGTGCCTGCTGTGTTGTTGGCGTCGCAGTTCCAAATGGCGTGCCTAGCATTAAAGTCGCCAGCGATCAGTACCCGGTGGTCCAGTTGGAGAAGAGAGTCTAGGTCTGAGGGTTCTAAGTCATCAGGAGGGTTGTATACTGCTATGATCGTTGCATTAAGGCTGTTTAATTTGACGCGAAGGGCAGTGGCTTCAATGCGCATGAGTGGGGGTGTCTGTACCTGGTGATGGACTATTTGGGACCTGATAACTATGGCGGTGCCTCCGCCTCGGCCTATGCGATCGGTGCGGTAAACAACATACCCAGGGATTTTGAAGCGGTGAGATTGCTGTAGGTGCGTTTCGCTGAGGAGGGCTATGTCAATGCTGTGTGCGTGGAGGAATTCTGTGAGTTCGGACTTCCGTCGACGTACCCCGTTCGCATTCCAAGTCATTAACCTTATCTTGCCATTGTCCATTTTTTTTTAAGTTGAGATGTGGCGAGTGGTGGTGTGATCACAGGGTTTTAGCGACGGCGCCAGGATTCCTCAGATAGGAGGGAGAGTCCTGGCGCTGTGAATAGCGCCAGAAAGTCCCCATGTTCCTCAATTATCTGTGGGGTATCAAGGGGCCATACTAGAAGAGAACGGAGAAAGGCAAGGGCCTGCTCCCGGACCATGTGCCAAGTCACTGTTTTGTCTTCGATAGCCTTACGTAAGGGCTTAAGCAGGGGTTGGTGCGGGAGAGCAGCATGAGGTGGGACAGAGTGGAATGTGCTATTGGGGCATATGCTGGGGGGGATCCTGAAGGGGGCCGCCACTGGGGCAGGGGGGTTTAAGGGCACCGAGGGGGGGGGGCCGGGAAGGATGGGGGCGCCACTGGGGTCGTTGAGGACCCAAAGCGGAACACTTCAGGCTGGTGTGCAGTCCTAGAGCTGGGGGCTGGGTAGCGGAGTTGCTGAGGGCGTGGTCGGAGGGGTGCCTGGGCTGCGGCATTATCTCGGAGGACAGCCAGCTGTCGCCGGTACTCAGGGCAGGCTCTCCAGCGGGCGCCATGTCCTCGCATCTTGCAGAGTAGGCAATAGCGGTCTGGCGGTGTGAGATGGCAGGTAGATGATGAGTGCGGGCCCGCGCATTTGGGGCAGGTCTCATGGGGTGCCCGGCACTCAGTAGCTTTGTGTCCCAGCCTCTGGCACCGGTTGCACTGCACAGGGTACGTTGGGGGCCTAAAGTCCTCCACTTGGACCCTGCAGTGCAGCAACTCGTCCAGCGCCAGCAGCCGGGAGCGTTCTTCATCGGAGCGGACCTCCACTTTGTACATGGGTAGTGGCGTCCGCTGTCGGTCAAAGCGCCGCAACTGCTGAACACTTTCGGCGTGGATGTCCATGTCCCGGAGCAGAGACCGGATGCTATCCTCGACCCCATTCATAATAATATGCTTGATTACTAGCCGGTGGGTGCGGCTGGTACCAGTGGCCGTCATGTTAAATGCAACCTCGTGGGTCTCCAGGTACCGCACCAGGTGCGCGTAGTCGCGTGGGTTCCTGGTACGGACGAGGAAGTCTCCGCCTACTGGAGCGTTTTTAACAATATACCCTGCGTTTGGGAACTGGTTGTCAAATGTCGTCAGTAGTGTGTGGAGGTTCGATGCGTGAGCTTGGGATATGTAGATAGGGGGCTGCAAGGTGGTTGCTACTGCTGCGGCGTAGCTGGCCGGGCCAGCAACCCCGCTTGTCAACGGCCGGGCTTCCCCCGAGGGAGGGGCCATAGCCCTCGCTGCAAGCCGAGGGTCGCCACCGCGGGCAGAAGCAGCTGGTGCGGGAGATTGAGTAGGCTGTGTGGCTGTGCGAGGCACAGGAGGTGGTGTAGGGGAAGGAAGAGGGGAAAGTGGCCGGAAGTTCAGGGTTGGTTGTTCAGTGGGAAGAGGTAGCAGAGAGTCGACCGAAGAGAAGGAGGCGTTTGGAGTGGAAGGGCCAGAGGTTGGCTCGGAGATCGCGGGAGAGGGAGATGGTTGGGCGCCAGGCGCGGTCTTGCTGCGTGTTGCAGGGGGCATTGTAAGCGCGCGGGGTCGCAAAAGACACAGAGCAAGAGGAAGGACTCAGGACGTGCTTAATGCTGGTTACCGCTCAATGGAGCACGCCTGAGTAGAAGCCTATAGGGGGATAGTTAGAGGAAGTACAGAAGAAGAGAAAAAGAGGTAGTCTTCGGACTGCTAATAAGCGTGAGGAGCAGCGGGCCGAGCACCGTGGGTGCGCCGTTACTCGTAACTAGTACGAGGGCTTTGGCCTTCCTCCTCGTCCGTCAGCCTACAGTGGCTTTCCGCGGAGAGCGTGTGAAGCAGTCGTTCGCCAGGGGGGCCTGGGCCGTGCTAGCAGGGCGCAGGGCGTATCGTTGAACACTGGCTGCACTTGAGGCTCTTCACGTGTTCTGCGCAGGCGTCCTTCTGAAGATCCGTTCCGCTCGAAGTCCGGAGAGAGAGTCCGTGCCAAGGAACCAATATATGACATAATGTGACTCACCCAAACAGCCACAACTTCTAGCCATTCCTGCGGACTTCTATTTTACATGTGATGTAATGATATATTTATAACTATTAGATATATACCGCTATAGAACGTAATGCACACTTATCTCCTGAACCTTATAGAGTTCCTTCATAATTAATAATTGTTTGTTTGGCTACTATTTCATAACACGTCTACAGAGACAGAACATATTTGTTAGACTGGATAATGTTACCTATGCCGCCATCTCTGGAAACAAGCTCAAACTCCAAGAGATTCTTCCGCCTTCTGTCCTTTCATCCCGATGGTACAATAACTGTAACCTCACGAAATTCTTCAGATCTCGAATCCTACACCATATCCATTCTAAAAACTCCCGTAAAGTTATAATTTAATACTATTTATGAAACAGTTAATTCCATTTGAAATTAGGTAAACTTGAACTCCAAGACATTTGCGTTTCTGACACACTCGAAATATGAAATCAAAACCGCTTTAAGAAATTCGTAGACCTGATGTAAATTGCATTGCTATTACGCTATTATTCACCCTATTTTCTCTCTCTTACCTACACGTAAATGTTATTGTATTACAATTATTCAACTATTCTTCATCATGTTCTCTCTGTCTTGACACATTATTGTGACATAGTAGGGACATGCGCGTAAGTCCTTACTATTTCCCTACCATCAAAGCTTCAATATAAACTTTTACCACGTTGACCCATTAATGTTTTACCAAAGAGCTCAAAATTAAGAAAAAAGACTCAAGTTCTTACCCCAGTTAATATGAAGGTTAGTCTAGAATAGTGAACTCGGTTGTGGCACTTATTGCTGAAAGAGGCAAGGTATATTTATCGGACATGTAATAAATGATCTTGATAATTTCCTGGCAAAGGTTATATTTATGGGACACTGTCTGTTTTGCCATGCGCTAAGTAGTTACAGAAACCGTTGGAAGCGATTACATGGAAACAAACTATTACACCAGTAGGTTTCTTATTATATACCTACGTCATACGTCATGTCCAGGTGCGTATGGAGGATATGATTAAATTTAAGAGAGAATGTCTGTTGTATCGAGAATTAGGTAGATACACAAACTGTTTGAAACCATTAAATGGAAGTGAAATATTACATTAGTAAGCTTCTTAATATGAAGCCATATTATATTTTACGTTCCAGGCCGTTTGGAGGATCTGGCTAAATTTATGAGACTCTGAATTTTACCGTCATTTGGTAGTTACAGAAACTGTCGGAAGCCATTAGATGGAAACAAAATATTACATCAGTAAGTGTCTCATTATGTAGCTAGGTTATATTTCACGATCCGGTGCGTATGGAGGATGTGGCTAAGCTTATGCGAGACTGTCTATTGTTCCAGAAATTAGGCAGTTATAGAAACTGTCGGAAGCAAAATATTACAACAGTAAGTGTCTATTATGTAGCTACGTTATATTTCACTATCCGGTGCGTATGGAGGATGTGGCTGCAGTCATAACGTGGCACCAGTTTTTGAATACCCTCCTCATAAAATTCTGCCACCTGACGTGTTAACCACTGTACCACAACTGTTTTGACTTCGTTATCATCTTGAAGACGCTGACCGCCCAGATGTTTTTTCAATTGCAGCAACAAATGGTAGTCGCTGGGAGCCAGATCAGGGCTGTAGCCACATTATTATTTTTTAAAATAAATAATTCAAATAATGAAACCTTTTTCTTTATTACTCTGCTATTGTGTTCCTAATATGTATCAATACGGTTCCATGATATATAATAGCAAAATAAAATATTATTTTCCGCCACCTTAAAAATACTATCCTATCCGATATTCGGCTCCCCTCCCCTATACTATTAATAACCACAAGAACGAAGAATTCTAGGAAGATCGAGCAAAAGTTGGAGAGAGCAAGACTTTGGAGCCGGAACACGCTAATAACCTAAACCGGTTTGAAGAAGAAATAAAGTTTTAATAACGTTTAAAAAATGTCGCATTGTTTACTCAGCGCCATCTATAAGACGACAAACAGTGCAACAGGAAAGACATCCATCTGCCGCATAGAATGGCTATGTATCTCTTGATATTAGATGAACGTTATATGTCGGGAAAGGTGTACTTACTCAGCCTCTCCCAATTCCAAAACTTACATGTTGATATGTAAAGCTACTTATTGGCTCTAGTCACATTAGAAGAGCAATAAGCAGCTTTGCATATCAAACATGTAAGTTTTGGAAAATGTTTTGAAGTTATGAATTAGTTTTGGATATGTCAAGCTGCTTATTGCTCTTCTAATGTGACTAGAGCCAATAAGCAGCTTTACATAATGTGACTCACCCAAACAGTCACAACTTATAGCCATTCTTGCGGACTTCTATTTTACCTGTGATATAATGATATATTAATAACTATTAGATATATACGGCTATAGAACGTAATGCACACTTATCTCCTGAATCTTATAAAGTTCCTTCATAATTAATAATTGTTTGTTTGGATACTATTTCATAACACGTCTACAGAGACAGAACATATTTGTTAGACTGGATAATGTTACATATGCTGCCATCTCTGGAAACAAGCTCAAACTCCAAGACATACATCCGCCCTCTGCCCTTTTACCCGATGCTACAATAACTGTAACCTCACGAAAGTCTTCAAATCTCGAAACCTACACCATATCCATCCTAAACAATCCCATAAAGTTATGATTTAATACTATTTATGAAACAGTTATTTCCATTTGAAATTAGGTAAACTTGAAGTCCAAGACGTTTGCGTTTCTAACACACACGAAACATGAAATCAAAACCGCTTTCAGAAATTCGTAGACCTGCTGTAAATTGCATTGCTATTACGCTATTATTCACCTTATTTTCTCTCTCTTACTCACACGTAAATGTTATTGTATTACAATTATTCAACTATTCTTCATCATGTTCTCTCTGTCTCGACACATATTATTGTGACATAGTAGGGACATGAGCGTAAGTCCTTACTATTTCTCTACCATCAAAGCTTCAATATAAGCAATTACCACGTTGACACATTAATGTTTTACCAAAGAGCTCAAAATTAGGAAAAAAGACTGAAGTTCTTACCCCAGTTAATATGAAGGTTAGTCTAGAATCGGTTGTGGCACTTATTGCTGAAAGAGGCAAGGTATATTTATCGGACATGTAATAAATGATCTTGATAATTTCCTGGCAAAGGTTATATTTATGGGACACTGTCTGTTTTGCCATGCGCTTAGTAGTTACAGAAACCGTTGGAAGCGATACATGGAAACAAACTATTACACCAGTAAGTTTCTTATTATATACCTACGTCGTACATCATGACCATGTGCGTATGGAGGATATGAGTAAATTTAAGAGAGAATGTCTGTTGTATCGAGAATTAGGTAGATACATAAACTGTGTGAAACCATTAAATGGAAGTGAAATATTACATTAGTAAGCTTCTTAATATGAAGCTATATTATATTTTACGTTCCAGGCCGTTTGGAGAATGTGGCTAAATTTATGAGACTCTGAATTTTACCGTCATTTGGTAGTTACAGAAACTCTCGGAAGCCATTAGATGGAAACAAAATATTACATCAGCAAGTGTCTCATTATGTAGCTAGGTTATATTTCACGATCCGGTGCGTATGGAGGATGTGGCTACGCTTATTCGAGACTGTCTGTTGTTCCAGAGATTAGGCAGTTATAGAAACTGTCGGAAGCAAAATATTACAACAATAAGTGTCTATTATGTAGCTCCGTTATATTTCACTATCCGGTACGTATGGACGATGTGGCTACAGTCATAACGTGGCACCAGTTTTTGAATACGCTCCTCATAAAATTCTGCCGCCTGACGTGTTAACCACTGTACCACAACTGTTTTGACTTCGTTGTCGTCTTGATGACGCTGACCGTCCAGATGTTTTTTCAAGTGCAGCAACAAATGGTAGTCGCTGGGAGCCAGATCAGGGCTGTAGCCACATTATTATGTTTTAAAATATATAATTCAGATAAACAAACCTTTTTCTTTATTACTCTGCTATTGTGTTCCTAATATGTATCAATACGGTTCCATGATATATAATAGCAAAATAAAATATTATTTTCCGCCACCTTAAAAATACTATCCTTTCCGATATTTGGCTCCCCTCCCATATACTATTAATAACCACAAGAACGAAGAATTCTAGGAAGATCGAGCAAAAGTTGGAGGGAGCAAGACTTTGGAGCCGGAACAGGCTAATAACCTAAACCGTGATGAAGCAGAAATAAAGTTTTAATAATGTTTTAAAAAATGTCCCATTGTTTAGTCAGCGCCATCTATAAGACGACAAATAGTGCAACAGGAAAGACATCCATCTGCCGCATAGAATGGCTATGTATCTCTAGATATTAGATGAATATTATATGTCGGGAGAGGTGTACTTACTCAGCCTCTCCCAATTCCAAAACTTACATGTTGATATGTAAAGCTACTTATTGGCTCTAGTCACATTAGAGGAGCAATAAGCAGCTTTGCATATCAAACATGTAAGTTTTGGAAAATGTTTTGAAGTTATGAATTAGTTTTGGATATGTCAAGCTGCTTATTGCTCTTGTAATGTGACTAGAGCCAATAAGCAGCTTTACATAATGTGACTCATCCAAACAGTCACAACTTATAGCCATTCTTGCGGACTTCTATTTTACCTGTGACTTAATGATATATTTATAACTATTAGATATATACCGCTATAGAACGTAATGCACACTTATCTCCTGAATCTTATAAAGTTCCTTCATAATTAATAATTGTTTGTTTGGCTACTATTTCATAACACGTCTACAGAGACAGAACATATATGTTAGACTGGATAATGTTACCTATGCTGCCATCTCTGGAAACAAGCTCAAACTCCAAGAGATACATCCGCCCTCTGTCCTTTCATCCCGATGGTACAATAACGTAACCTCAGGAAATTCTTCAAATCTCGAAACATACACCATATCCATCCTAAAAAATGCCGTAAAGTTATCATTTAATACTATTTATGAAACAGTTAATTCCATTTGAAATTAGGTAAACCTGAAGTCCAAGACGTTTGCGTTTCTAACACACACGAAACATGAAATCAAAACCGCTTTCAGAAATTCGTAGACCTGATGTATATTGCATTGCTATTACGCTATTATTCACCTTATTTTCTCTCTCTTACTCACACGTAAATGTTATTGTATAACAATTATTCAACTATTCTTCATCATGTTCTCTCTGTCTCGACACATATTATTGGGACATAGTCGGGACATGCGCGTAAGTCCTTACTATTTCCCTACCATCAAAGCTTCAATAGAAACATTTACCTCGTTGACACATTAATGTTTTACCAAAGAGCTCTAAATTAAGAAAAAAGACTGAAGTTCTTACCCCAGTTAATATGAAGGTTAGTCTAGAATAGTGATTTCGGTTGTGGCACTTATTGCTGAAAGAGGCAAGGTATATTTATCGGACATGTAATAAATGATCTTGATAATTTCCTAGCAAAGGTTATATTTATGGGACACTGTCTGTTTTGCCATGCGCTAAGTAGTTACAGAAACCGTTGGAAGCGATTACATGGAAACAAACTATTACACCAGTAAGTTTCTTATTATATACCTACGTCATACATCATGACCAGGGGCGTATGGAGGATATGACTAAATTTAAGAGAGAATGATTGTTGTATCGAGAATTAGGTAGATACATAAACTGTTTGAAACCATTAAATGGAAGTGAAATATTACACGAGTAAGCTTCTTAATATGAAGCTACACCAGCCGCTCGCCGCACACCATGGGAAAGAGGAACGCTGGCAAGAAGGGGAACGCCGCCAAGAAGAAGCAACCTAGCCGGGCAACGAAGCTACAGTCGCCGCAGGCTTCATCTGCCAGCGGCTCTCCAGCTACCTCTCGGGCACCATCTCTTGCCTCTCTGCCGGTACTGGCAGAGGGGGGCGAGCCGGCCGGAGAGCCTCGGGGAAAGATCGGGGCCAGCGCTGAACCGGCTCCAGTCACCGCCCGCCTGCCTGGTCCTTCGCTTACACTCCTGGCTGACGGACGCTCTCGGCCTGCATAAGCAGACTCCACGTCCATGCAGCAGGACGCAGCTCCAGCATACTCCGCAACTACTCCAACCAACCAGTCTCCCCGCAGCACAGCCACCTCTAGCCACTTAACCTACGCCGAAGCCCTCTGCTCTTCTCCAGCAGCAGGTCCTACGCTGCCACCAACAAAGGAGCCCTACGCTTTCTACACTCCCGAACACGCTGTACCGCACTCGGGAGTTATCCGCGGGGTCCCACGAGATCTCCCGATCCGCTACATCCTCGCCGCCGCTCAACAGCTCTGGCCCTCTACTCTCAAGACAACTAGAATCACCACGCGCCATGGGCCTTCAAACCTTGTCCGGCTACAGCTGGCCGACATAGCCGACTACGAGGCTGCCTTGAGGACGGGCCTGCCCTTCATAGGGCAGTGTCTCAGAATCGAGGCTAGCAGAGCGTTACGTCACCACACATGTCGGCGCTCCTGTGGCTATGGACACGACGCCTCGACGTGCAACGCTCCACCTCGGTGCCACTATTGCGGTGGCTCATCACTGACATCGGAATGCACGCGCCACGACCTTCGCCGCCGCCGACGCTACTGTGCCACCTGCGATGGCCTTGGCCACTACACAGGTCAGGCACAGTGCCCGCTCAATCCAAACAACAGGCACAGAACCACCGCAACGGCAGCTCCTGTCCCGGGCCATTCCTCACCACCTACGCCAGCCTTCTATGAGGAACTCAGGACTGCCTCAACCAAGATCCAGTCCGAACTACACAACACAAACGACCGCCTGGCTGCCCTGGAGACGCAACTCGCCTCCGCCGCCACGACCATCCAGCCATCCGCCATGGACACAGCACAAGTCACCGCAGAGATCACCACACAGCTCGAGGAGACCATTATAGAGGCGACAGCAAAGAGCTTCCACACCTTTCTGACCTACTTCACATCCGAACTCACAAAATTCACCACCCGCCTTGATCGAATGGGGGATGTCATCAACAAACTTTCAGAAGCAGCAGACAAGTACCATAACCTAGAGCCACTCATCAGGCAAACTCACCAATCTGCCACCATGGACATCCCATCTTCACTCCACAGCTTAGCCAATGGACTGGACAACAGCAAGATCGACCTGCACAAGATCGTTCGGACACTCCAAGCCAACCACGACTCATACGGCCACAAGCACACCATCGGCGAACAAATTAGAGCTATAAATTTAACAGTTACCCCATACTTGGGCCACCTACGCAGACTAAACACTTAAGTACTGTCCACCCTGACTCCCCAGTTTGGCTTCCAGGGCGCAAGCCATGCCTGCCATCCTGGCCTTACACTTTACGCCATGCAGCAAGATAGTTGCTGCTCGAAATAAACGAGAATTTCCAGAGTGCTTATAGCGGGATCTGCTCAAACCTCCCCACACTTTCCCTCACCTAACCCCGCTTCCACATAAGAAGCGATGATCCTTGTTTTTGTTTCAATAAAGCTTTAAAAAAATTAAAAAAAATATGAAGCTATATTATATTTCACGTTCCAGGCCGTTTGAGTAATGTGGCTAAATTTATGAGACTCTGAATTTTACCGTCATTTGGTAGTTACAGAAACTGTCGGAAGCCATTAGATGGAAACAAAATATTACATCAGTAAGTGTCTCATTATGTAGCTAGGTTAGATTTCACGATCCGGTGCGTATGGAGGATGTGGCTAAGCTTATGCGAGACTGTCTGTTGTTCCAGAAATTAGGCAGTTATAGAAACTGTCGGAAGCAAAATATTACAACAGTAAGTGTCTATTATGTAGTTACGTTATATTTCACTCTCCGGTGCGTATGGAGGATGTGGCTACAGTCATAACGTGGCACACGTTTTTGAATACCCTCCTCATAAAATTCTGCCGCCTGACGTTTTAACCACTGTACCAAAACTGTTTTGACTTCGTTATCGTCTTGCAGACGCTAACCGCCCAGATGTTTTTTCAAGTGCAGCAACAAATGGTAGTCGCTGGGAGCCAGATCAGGGCTGTCGCCACATTATAATTTTTTTAAATAAATAATTCAAATAAAGAAACCTTTTTCTTTATTTCTCTGCTATTGTGTTCCTAATATGTATCAATACGGTTGCATGATATATAATAGCAAAATAAAATATTATTTTCCGCCACCTTAAAAATACTATCCTTTCCGATATTCGGCTCCCCTCCCCTATACTATTAATAACCACAAGAACGAAGAATTCTAGGAAGATCGAGCAAAAGTTGGAGGGAGCGAGTCTTTGGAGCCGGAACAGCCTACTAATCTAAACCGTGATGAAGCAGAAATAAAGTTTTAATAATGTTTTAAAAATTGTCGCATTGTTTACTCAGCGCCATCTATAAGACGACAAATAGTGCAACAGGAAAAACATCCATCAGCCGCATAGAATCAGGGCAGGCCATTCCCGCCTTCCCGCGCAAAATACTGTCACTGCTGACTGAGGGGCGTGAGGTCACTGAGAATACAACGCAAGAGCGCTTACACGTGAATGTGCGTAATGCAATATTATGATTGCACATTATAAGATAAAATAAGGCGCTGATGCATACAAATTCCACAATCCTTCTGATGAAATAAACCAGATGTAGTTGCTTATGAGCTATTGTGGTTATTGGCTCTATCTTTTGTCGTAACATTATGAGTAAAAGTAGAAACCATTGCTCTGTTGCTGAATGCAAACATGCTTCGTATAAAACTACGAATGTGATTTTAGATCGTTTGCCTAAAGTTCGAGAACTACAGCGCCGTAAAAGGGCTGATCAGGTTAATGTGAATTATGCAAGGATT